>JAIFZK010000136.1:6317500-6365000 GCA_027481765.1 Tenualosa thibaudeaui | reverse complement strand
CTGCTATGAAGGCAACTAACGATGCCTAATCAGACTTATCTGTGTGGTCTGTGTGATGGTATAACCTAACCCAAGACAAAGGTCAGAAGAAAGATCGGCAAGGTATTTAAAAAAAAAAACTTTCAAACATTTGAATGCATTGAAGTAATGTTGAATGTACATTGGATTTGTATTCCAAACTCATGAAGCTAACATCTTGATATTTGTTTTACTACAAATCTACCACAACAACAACTGAATGCCTCTCTATGAGTAGGAGCACTAGAACACTAATATGGTGCAAGCAATCTGGAATTCATTCACACCTAACAGACATAACAAGTGATATTGGCAACCGCAGCGCATTGAGGAGGCTGTATTTCACATTTGACAAGAGCTGAGCTGAGCTGACTTTCAGATGGAGAGAATAAAAACAACAAAAAAAAAACATTTAGTGATGATTTAGCTTTTGTCGTTTTTCAGTTGTTGTTTCTCTTGCAATAAAATTACTTTCAGATGGGAACTTTGACCACAGAAAATGTACTGCTTTTTCTCCCTCTCCAGTCTGTGTGGTCACGACATGAAGTGGTATATTTTTCAGAGACGCCATGTGAGTAGGTGAATTTCAATTAACTTCATCTTGAGCTAATTGAAAACATTTGAGAAGGTCTCGAGAAGGCTGATTTTTTTGTTACCTCTGTTGTAAAAATGCTTTTGGATTGTGCACAAACCAAATCTATGTTAAGTGCCGACTAAAATTCAATAAGCGTTTGTTTATCTAATTATCTTGGTTGGAAAGGTCAATGTGGCTCAAAATTGATTGAATGATTTTGTTTACAACAATGGTCCAGTGAGGGTGAGATTTGAGTTTTTCCACACACAATCCACTCACAAACAATCATTCTCTTGAAAATCTGAATCCCAAACGCTTGTCACGTTAACATATTTTTAAACCCCTCAATCTTTTTTCCCCTGGGCAAATGTTCTCTCAAAAGCATACAAAACCTCCTAAACAACACAAACACATAGTAGCCTCTCAGTCACACATGGTTGTAAACAATCACCATCTATTTTTTTAACCTGTCCTCTTTTTCCCCTCTTCATTCATTTTTGATGTCGGTTGTGGGCAATGGAAACATTTAGCTATGAGCCATATGATCCCTCTGACCTGTCCAAGCACACATGCTGTCTGTCGTGCCACGTTTCCAGAACCACACACTTCTCTGCTAACCATCTAGCCACGCTAACAAGACTGTTGTGGGCTAATAATGACCTGGAACCTGCTGTTCATCACGAATGTCAGGAAATTCCTTTCCCACGCGCTTGCAGTCTTTAGAAGATGCGCAAACACACACACACACACACACACACACACACACACACACACACACACACACTGTTTAGTGGCCCTATCTACATGGCATAACTTGGTTAGATCATAACATTGGTCATTATATTCTGCTGGCCTCTTTGACCCACACTTGCAAACAGCAAACAGCAAGTGGTATCTTATATGAATGATTGAAGAAGTATGGAGGAGGAGATTTACACAGTGACATTAGTGATTCATATGTCTGCAGACAATATCTTTTTGGCTGTAAATAGATTCTCTCCAGTTGTTCAAGCTAGTAATTCAATGGAGTTTTGGAGATCCCAGTTTTATTAAGCGCTTCTTAGCAATCAAGAAAAAACTGTAATTGCATTGAACACTAAACCACCAGGAAGAAACAGAGAGCCCTTTTGGCACAGAAGTGCATGGAGATTGTGTGCAAGCTCACCCAAACTACTAACTGGGTATTTCCTGATCTGCCTCATTTTTGTCTTTTATAAATAGGCGTAGAGATCACTTCTCACAGTTCTAGTTCACATTCACTGGCTGTGCGTGACCTGACCCCATCCAAATGTAGTGTCTGTGTTTTACAAATGTCTACATGATGAATTTGACACAATAGTGATGCCAGGGACTAAAACCTGAGAGTCTGTTTCAGGCCACCGCTACAAGACTATGGGTTCGTCTCCACAGGGGCAAAAACCAGACACCCATTTCATCAAGAGACAACATCTGTAATGCATCAGAAATATGGAAAACGCTACCAACTTACATGCAGTATAATGGGTTTAAGTGTTACAACATGATGCTATTACTTAGATAATTCACTGCTGCTTACATCCAAGACAGCGGTGCAAAACACACATGAATTTGGGCATGTACAAATACCATTTTTATTTGATTGAAATGATCCCTCTATAACTTCATTTACATCATTTGCCTAATCAGAATCTTGTTACAGTATTATGTCCAGTTTTACATAGTTTAGAGCTTGAGATCTGCCTCATTTCATGAGATCAAATGTAACTGGAAAACTGTAAATGTTCCAGAACGTCCTAAGGAACCCTTTTGGTGTTCTAGAAAGAACCCTCAACGCTTGAGTTACAATGTCTCTGGATATCTCAAATCTCAAAGAATGAAGCAGTTTAACACGTTTAGCTTAGCAAGCTATCAGCTAAATTTTGTGGTATTTTTTAGCTTATAGCAAATATATGGGCCTTATGCAACAACTCCATCGCTCCTAAACAACCGTTAGACTTGACTCCCACAGAATCTGTAGATACGATTACAATCCTCCCAAGTCTTGTAAGAGTAATGATGATTATTATGGAAAGGCTGCCTCAGCATCATGCTCTTTGGGATCAATAGTAGTACTTACTGGTGGATTTCATTCAGAGACATGTCATTGTGTGCCAATTACACCGAGGAGAGAAGAACACACACAGGGACAGTGTGATTCACGGGAAGAGCAATTTTGCAGGGAAGACTATCGTGGGTGTTTGGAGAGGATGGCAAAGTGGAGTGAGGAGGGGGGGTCCTTAATGGCAAACAAAAGCAGCCATTATGGAGGTGTCGGTACGACTACAAACACTAGCACACATTCTGCTTCCATTCAGGGTGCCCAGAGGTCCAAGACTGTGCAGCAAACACCCAGATGACAAATGGTTACTTAAAGAGCATTCTAAGAGGATTACTGTCTCTCCCGGTACACTGGGTGAGTGAGAGAAGCCGTGAAGACAGTGTGAAGAAAGATTGAGGCAAAGAGCGAAGGAGGGAGGGAGACAGAGAGAGAGAGAGGTGGAAGGGGGAAGCTGGGGCTGGGGCTGCGGGGGCCATTTGTGAACATGTTCGTGTTGATTTATTGGGTGTTGAAGCATACTAGGAAAACACCTTATGAGAGGGTGAGCTGAAGGAAAAAAATATATATCAGAGATTTATCAACCTCAGTGAAATTCCTCACTGTCTTTCCAGGTGGTGGACACCTGCATGGAATACAGGCATGCGCCACAATTGTCGCCTCTGCTCTGCCTTTGAAATGCTTTTTTTATTTTTAAAAAGCAAGACGTTTTGGCAATGTTCCAAAGCAGGACCATTAAAAAAATGCCAGGTGGAAATTGGTTGCGTGTGTGTTGCAGTTGTTACGGTTGTTGCTATAAGGTGTTAGAGCTAGATAACTATGTGCCTGGAGTTGAATGGACAGGCAGCACTAAAAGAACTTCATGCTGAACATTTGTGTTGAACTTTGACCTTCGCCTGCAAAATAGAACAGTGTTAGTGTCCAACAGATTTGAATTTTTTCTCCAGAATATAGCTTTCAAAATAATGGGACGTCATGATCACAGAGACCTTGACTTTGGATCATCAAATCCATTTTGTTCATCTGTTGTTCAATTGGCTATTTGTGCCAAACCTGAAGCATATGCCTCTTTTTTCAGCTCACACACATTCACACTCCCACAAATATGCACTCATAAAGGTACCCCTCCTACACACACACACACACAAGCCTTGAGCAAAATTCTGAATTTTAGAATTAGTCTTCATTCAATTCAGGTATTGCAAGTGGAATTTTATTAAATTAAATTTTTCATAAAATTCTGCATGCAGTTTGCTACCACAATTCAAATTCAACGGAAATTTAAGAGTCATGCACAATTCAATTCTGAATTTTGCACAGCGTATATACAGATAATCTTTCACACACATATGCACACAATTACAGCCATTTGCTTCTAATTAAGTAAATAAACAGATAAGTACTGTAGTTGACCTCAGCTATCCTGGGGTCATACACCCTGGTAAAGTCGGGTGGCTGTGTGCCCACTTCCCAGACTGTATGTTTCCATACAGGTCCAGAGAAATATGCCAATCCCTGTGCCACCATTCTACCTCTTCAACAGTGCCAATTCAGTCTCACCACCTTTTTACCCAACTTCAAAAGCAGCGTGACAATAGGGCTCTCTGACAACAAAGGCACAAGACTTGTTTACTGATAAGATTCTGTAATCATAAGGCAGCGGTGGAGCCAATGCTTTTTAACTCAATTTATATGTTAATGTAATATTTCCAACATAATGAGCTTGGTGTGTCATGTCTGCACGCATGTGCTCGTCTTTGTTTGCATCAGTGAGACTGTAACTGCAATCAATGCCATTACCTGATATCTCTCTCTCTCTCTCTCTCTCTCTCTCTGCCATTTCCCTGTTTTCTGTTATACTGACAGAGATTTGCATAGCTTATTCAGTTGTTCAGCTTTGCCTCGCTGACTACTAAGACAGCTAAAGAGCAGACAATAGTGTTGGATTCCGCACAAAGCACGATTGTATCAATTTGCACCTCTTGTGCCTCTTTCTTCAATCAACAGCCGTCAAAATCGTTTTGTGTGCCAGCCTAAGTAGGCAAACAATATTGCTGGAAGAGCTGCAATCATCCAATTCAGCTCTGATGCAGTGAGTTGCCAATTGTTCTATTCATCCATTATATTTCCCCTGTACACTGGGTGCTGACCAGGTCAGTGCAGTACTGTACTGTGGTAAAGGAGAGGCATGTGAATGAGCTGGATGTGTTGTGTTGAGGTCCCTTGATTTTAATTGGAGTTTTGCAGAGTCACAAAGCACACACACATACACATGCATCATTGTGCAATAAGCCAATGGCCCATGCCCCTGGCTCGGTAAGACTGCAAGTCAGCACTGTACGGGATGTTAGGCAGACAATGCAGACGAGAAGAACGTGTGTGAGAGTGTGAGAAAAAAAGAGAGAGAGAGGGACACAAAGAGGGAGTGGAACAGAAGGTAGATACAGTAGGGAAGAGAGATGGAGGCTGTTTTTTACAAGCATAAAATTGGAAAGCAAGACCTTGAACAAGGCTGAGATTTTTTCTCTGTATTTCATGTCATCTTGGGAAAAGGTCAGAACACAGTGGTCTCAAACATCAGCCAGACATCCAATCAATTGAACATTCACTGCCATTTTCCAGATAGACAGAAAGAATGTCACACAAACCTTTTTTTTTAACTTGTTACCAAACAAAAATTGCCTTGATTGTCACAGTCCTGACATAAAAACAGAGAGACTGGAAGCAAGTTTAGTTTTCTTTTTAGCTCAATTTGTACACAGAGTGCTGTGTGAGATTTTACAGTATGTTGTAAATGATACTGTATTTATTATATACATACTATCCTAGTTGTTTTTGTTAATATATAAGTATTACATGGCACATTGCATTGGCATTAAAGAGCTCAGTACATCTCCTTACTTGATTCAGAGTTAATTAAAATATCTTTTCATTTAGTCATTCAAAACCAATTTGTTTATGTGCAAACAAGAACTTTGACTTAATTTACATGTGAATTGCAAAACACCAAGGTTTGCAATGTGTTCGTTACATGTGTTATGTGTGTGTGTGTGTTGTTTGTGTGTGTGCGTGTGTACGTGCATGTGTGTGTGTGTGTGTGTGTTGTTTGTGTGTATGCACCTGGCAACAGTTCACACTTTGCATCACTCTTTCCTAATGGCTTTAATGGAACGTTTCAAGTGTTGTGATTTATAATGACAGTATCACTGCAGATAATGAATGTTTTCCATGCTCTGTGAAATTAGGGGTTGTGATCATGCTCATAAGATGACTCCAACAGCCCAACAGTCCACCAGTCCAGCAGCAGCAGACAGTGAGCCCCTGTATCCTCCAGCCACTTCTGTCTGTAAGATATGTCTGGAAAGTTAAGGGTACATCAGGAAACTTAAAAGATTTCACAGCAATTACACAAGCGCTCTCTTTCTCTCTCTGTTATTTAACTTTTTTCTGTCTATCCTTGCCATAGGTATGTCATAAAGACTGCAGGCAATAAAAGGAGTCTGAGCAGCCTGAGGTCTGAAAGGAATGTTCCGGTACATTTCAGGTCATAGCCCTGAGTGCTGTTGATATGAAGAAGAAATTTGATGCAATATAGACTGAATTTGCAATTCAGCCGCTAACGCTAACTGAACAGAGCAAAGAAAATGAAACTGAAATAGAATTTACATTCCCTTATCAGTTAGCATTAGCTGCCGGTTTGCTATCCTGTCCATGTTCATTAAAAAGGAGCTTCTTTAAATGCATCAAAAATGCTTTAAATGCTTATTTTAAAATGCATCAAAACAGCACAATTCTTTTATACACTCCAAATGTGCAATAGAAATATTCTCTCCCTGTGTGACTTGTTGGTGTCTAGACATGACAGATGTGATTGTGTATGACCTTCAGCCTAACATGTTGTATAACATAATGTGTCTATTTCAGGTTTCAAGAGCCCTCAAGGTCAAACTTTATGTAACATTATTTCCTTCCCCAAGAGGAAACAACAACAACAATAGAGGACTTTTCTTACACAAGGAAGATTTAAAGACATTTTTAAAAAGTGGTTGGTGGTACTTTAGTGATACTTGCATTGTCAACTTCAATCTGGTTACATAAACTTCACCTGTCAAATAACTAACAAACTTTTAAACAAAATAGATATTTCACCAGGAAATATCCTTGAAACATAGGAAGTAAATGGATTATTTGTTTATAATATAAATCCTGTGTAGTTGCCCATTTTGCAACATTTCCCTTTGCAACAAACAAACCAAAACAGATAAGACATTTTCAATCCAAAAAACTTGATTGCAAGAAATGTGTACAGAGGAAAAAAGCAGGACAAGGACAAGTAAAATAAATAAATAAATAAATAAAAGTTGTCATTTTCAGTTAATCCATGGATATACATGGACAGCAACCTATCGCAAAGCGCCAGGTTAGTGGGAGAGGAAGGCAATTAGACTCATTACTAAATCCACTCTAAGCCTGCCAACACACAGCTTTATACCTCCTCAACTTTGAGAGCCATCTTTCAGTTACCTCTGTGGAATGGGGAAGAGACAATATGGCACATTAGCAAGTTTTGGTATTGTATATGGATGTTTTGTTTTGTGTGTGTGTGTGTGTGTGTGTGTGTGTGTGTGTGAGTGCGTGCATGCGTGTGTGTGTGTGTGTATGTGTGGTTGTGTGTGTAGAATAAGGTAAACAACAGGAACAACAGTGCAGAAACACAAGGTGCTTCTGTGGGGATCACAGCTTAGCATAACCAGCACCATTTACAATTTGAAATAGGCATTGGAAGTGTGTGTGTGTGTGTGTGTGTGTGTGTGTGTGTGTGTGTGTGTGTGCGTGCACATGTTTCTCTGTGTATATTAGGGGTAAAAGAAGAGACACAACATGAACTACAGTATGCAAAGAGAACAGGTGTTACTGAAAGCTTCACAGCCAAGAATCAGTGCATTTTGTACATTTATACATACAACATGTGAGAAACAGAAGTAACTACAAGGAGTAGGAGAGATGTTTTTGAAGGCATCTCAGATTACACGTTACGAAATTACACGTTACGTTCTGTTAGATTAGTGCACTGAGGCCTTATTGCCACAGCCGGTTAATTTCTCTACAGATTTCTTGCCAGTCCCCTGGCCAGTCCCCCCGTACTCCCCCATCCCACCCTGTGAATTTCACTGCCTCCACGGCCTCTGCTCATTTCTGCCTGTGAACGAACGCCATTCATCAAAGTTGGCGTTTGGAAAATACCTTTTCTCACCAGGATGGAGCTTATCAATAACGCTTATTTTAATTGCAACACTCTGACGCAGCACCATTGTCCCAGGGTAAAGTCCTGTGCACAAAGAATTATTTTTGTTGTCATGGTATTTACTCTAATTATTATTATTATTATTATTATTATTATTATTATTATGGGCATAGTAGTAGTAACAGCAGCAGAATCCGCTGTAGTAATAGCATGTCTTCTCTTTCATGCATTTAATAAATGGATTCTACTCAGAGGCAAGATGCAAAAGCCAAAAGCATTTTTAGAAATCCTCTCTTAAAAAGACAATGACAGTGGCTTTGCGAGCACTGCTTCGGAATCAGACAGGGCTTAGCATTTCATAAGCAGGTGGAGGCCAGCGAGTGATTACTTTGAAAAAGTGTGTGTGTATGTGTGTGTGTGTGTGTGTGTGTGTGTGTGTGTGTGTATGCTTGGGTGTGTGTATGTGTTCTCACTTCTCCTCTCTCCCATAATCTCGACGCAAGGTGTCGGGATTCACAGACAAGAGCCCATAGAAGAGAGGAAAAGAAAACGAAAGAAAGAAAGCCTGGCCCAGTTTCTTCTCTCAAGTCTCAATGTAACAACTGAGTTTCCGAAAAACAACGCATGGACGCCTCCTGTTTGCTTGAGCAGCATTTTCCCTTCTCTGCTTGGTGAGTCCCATCGCCATTGTCAGTTTGTATCATATGTGTTATTGCACTGCGCGTTGAAAGATTTAGGGCCATCAAATTATGTTCAAATGTAGCAGGCCTCTCTCTCTCTCATTGTCGGGGGCCTCACTGTTGTGTTTGTCATGGCACTTCGATGGAGAGAAATTCGAGGCCAAGGAACTGTACAAAAGAAATAATTATGTGGTTTATTGTTCTGTATTTTCCAGACCTTGTCATGGACTTTCAGCGCATACAGACGAGAGCGGCCTCGCACACAGCACATTTCTAAACGCAGTGGTATCGTTTGGACTCATTCTCAAAACACTGCGGCTCAGTTCAGAGAAGATGCAATCTTCTTTTGCGTGCAGAACTCACACACTCCCAGTACTGAAGCCAATATCTTTTTTGTGAGGGTGGTGTGGTTCAGTCAACTACAGCCATCAACCCAGACTTCACAACAACCTCATCATGCAATGCAATACAAAGGGAAGTTAGGAACAGCCAACATTTCCACGGGATGTTTTGCAACTGTTGTGGTGTGAGTGTGTGCATGTGCGTGTGTGTGTGTGTGTGTGTGCGTGTGTCTGTATGTGTGTGTTTTACCTTCCTCTGTAAACATGTGGTTTCCATTTTAAAGTCTACTTGAGCTTTGTGGGACTCTGCTGGGACTCTGTTGGGCTGTATGCAGACATGAATATCATGTCTTTGTCTGTAAGATTGGCTGGCACACAGGCACTGTGTTAGCCTTGCTTCAGCACACAGCGAATAGTGTCTCATATCACTTCTGTCTTTACTGCTGTGGCAAATAACTGTTTGTGTGTGTGTGTGTGTGGGTTGGTTCATCCCTAGAGTGAGCTGTTTTGACATCACTTCAGCTGAGATAATTCCCACAACTTCTAGCCTGGTTCTCATGCATACTGATCTGCTATGCATCACCGGCTGGTCAGTAGGCCTATGTCCTTCCCAATCAGCTGATAGGGAACCAATCAAAAACTGGCTTTTACCTCATCATAATGGAGGAGGGCTTAGCATGTGTTTTACTTCAAATCGTGATGCATCCCACTCTCTGTTCTCTGCAGTCATTGGTCTGATTGGTTGTAGGCATATCCAATGCCTGCAGAGACATTGTGATCTATGTCTGTTAATTCCGCCTCCGTATGTATGTATGTGTGAGAACCAGTCTACCAGTTTGTATCTGTTTGTAAGGTGGTTTACTGAACAGATTTGAAGTTGTTAATGAAGAGTGTGATAATTACACTGATGTCAGTCAGATTTGTCTTTAGTAAGTGTATGTAGAAGTGTTGTAGGGAACAACAGTACATGCAGAATTGAGAGCTCACCAAGACTCCCTATAAATGACACCGTCAATGAATAAAGGCCCCAGTACACAAAAGCCGTTGTAATCTGTGTTTAAATGTTAACCCTTTGAGACCATGGCTGCACCAAATCTTATCTGTTCGATTACTTGCAGAGATTTTGTCACACAGATACCATACACATATGATGTGACTGCACAACATGAGCTTTCCAACAGTGTAACAGTGTTCTGTGATTAACGGTTTGCGATCAAATTTGCTTTGAATTTACAGTAAAATACTAATATCAACACAGCTTTGTGTCCATCTCATACCCATTCATCTCATGATCTCTTTACTGAAATATGACAAACCGCATAAACAAAATAAACAATGGTGTATAGCATTCCTCTGTATGATTAGCAGTTCCCGAGTAATCCAGTCTTGAAATCACATTAAAATTCTGCATTGTGTCCAGCACCCCAAAATAAATTTTTTTCCATCTTCTAAATTGTTCTCAGACCCTTGTCTGTCATATAGCCATAGACATTTCAGAGCCCAGGCCAGCAATAGAGATGATTATAATGCAGCCCTGTGTTTACTGCACCCCCATTGTTGTCTGTGCAATAAAATATGAATCAAATATGAAAATGAATAAAACATTCTGTCAGTGCATATATTTCTTTTCAAGTTGTAAAGTTATACAGTATCCCACCATCATGATTCTTAAATTGCCAGATTCCAGACAACCCCTTCCATCCAAATATAAAAAGATATTTGTACTGGCTTGCTTCTAATGGTGAGATATCTGTGAAAATGTAAAAGATTATAAGACCGAAAATATGTTTTTCTTGATGCTAAGACTGATGTAAGCCATAGCATCAAGCAAATGGTATCACATCAAATAGCGCCATATTTGGATAGCCTAAATAGCCTGCAATTGTGACTATACTGGGAATCAAACCATATCTGACACAGTTGGTCAGCAGTTTTGACAATACTTTGAGCTAAGAAGCACATGCTTTCATAAGTGAATGCACAATACGACATTGTGGCTGTTTTGGAAGCAAAAGACTTCTGAAAAGACGGGCCGTGTTCTCACATACTTTCCACCTTGCTTCAGCCACTGAAGTGCACATGTCAATGAATTTATTCTGTATGCTATTCTCAGGTGATCGAGAGAGTTTCATACATTTTAGGCCTGCTCTGATTTTTACAGTGTCACATTACATTAACCATGTTTAAGCTATTAAGAAGCTCACAAGGTCACAGGGTGCAATTCTATCACTTCTCTTAATTTATGAGGTATCATTTGGAAGTGAACTCAGCTGCAGGCGTGCTAGCCGCAAATGTATTTCCCAGAAAATGCACTGAAATAAGACCGTATCAGGCAGTCTTCCACTAATGCAATGTCCCTGGGTATCAGTCATGTTGAGGTCTGACCGACACCGAGGCGACGACAGTGACAGGGATGCTAAGCTCTCAAATGATGCTAGCGGAGAGGGCTATTATATCTTAACCTCATCTAGACTATTTTAGGTCGTTCAGTCTTGCTCCAAGTCACAGCACAGGCCAACTTATGTGAAAAACAAGCAGTACGGATCCCTCCTGATTCTTATTTGAAACACGTCTTCATTCCTTTCTGTTGTAAATATAGTAAAGTTAGCAGATACAGACAACATCTCCTCCCCTTTTTAAACAGTGTTCTCCCTCCAGTCCCATATCAATATATTTTTCCTCAAAACAGTGTTTATTAATTAAAGACAAACTATCTAACTTTATTTCCACTGGCCTCAGGAGGCCTAAACCACTCCAATAAAAATACCTCAAAGTATGTGTACACAGCCAAAGTAAAGCAATGGAGCCAGGCAGCTTAAGAGCATCTCCAGAGAAAGTGTTGTACTCTGTGTCAGGTTAGATAAGGACAATGGCTGTGTATTGTAGTACAGTAAAGTGTAGGCAAGATACCAAAGACATTTACACAGAATCTTTTTTTCTATCCAGCTGACCAAATGTACAGAGGGCTTGTTAGAACGTCTGCAACAATGTAAGCCATCTCACACATTTCTGGTGGAACGTCACTGTACTGAGGCGACTGAGGCCTCCTTTTCATATTTAGTCAGATTTTAGAGATGGCTGTGGTTACACTAGCGTTTAGGCCTTCTGGTAAACTGATAATGCAATTAAAATTTAAAAACATACTTTTTTCTGATGTTATCACAAAGACATCATTATATCTTTTTTTAAGACTCAATTCCTCACAGTCCATCACAGCTATCAGTGGAGTGAAGGAGAGTGTGAGTGGACAAAAGAGGGGCAGAAGGTAGCTGCATATTCCACTCATGCCATTTGATGCCATTAGATCACTCTTCACTATTGTTTTACTAACACTCTAATCCATCATAATCTTTGGCTTTCCTTATCTCTTCATGTTATTTATCTGTAAGCTCTTTTATTGTTTTCTTGTGCCAACCAGTGAAATCCATTGTTTTTCAAATTTGCTTCGCAGAATTGCTTTTCAGTCGAAGAATGCTTTTAATTCCAGGATTTTTAAACAACAGAATGTTCCGGAGCACTCATGTCACCACCAATGTGAGGCTTGCTCAAGGGAGTGCTGTGGAGTGCTGGGCTTATCTGCCTCTTATCCAGGAGGAGAGTCCATCCACCTGGGGTGAGAACTGGAGGCCCTAGCAGGCCCAGCAGCCTCCTCCACCCCTCATCCTTCAAAGAGATCCAAGAGAAAGACAGATAGAGAGGGGGGGTGGATAAGGGACATAGAAGAGAGAGCATTGAGAGAAGGATGAAGTGGAGGAGAAGGGCATTGCAGCAGTGGGTAGCAGAGGATAGGCAGACAGGACAAGGTAGAGGAAGAGGCGAAAGGTGGCTGGGGTGAGATAGTTACCTTGAGAGTGGCTGCATTCACAGAGAGAGGGAAGAAGAGACAAGGTAGAGGAGGTGGAGATGGAAGTGGTGGATACAGAGACAGAGAAGAAAGTGAAAGCAGAGGAAGGAGAGGAGAGGGTGGTAGTGGCGTGAGCTGGTCAACAGTCTCAGAGACCTGGACTGGGTCTGTCGGCCCACCTGACTATCAAGGGGGACGGACGCTGACTGTCTGGAGGGGTGGGGGTGTTTGGAGGGCGAGGGGGCTGGCATGAGGGAGTCAATCTACAGGTGATAAGGACACTGTTGAGAGGAGGAGGGGGCGGAGGATCATCAGCAAGCCCCTGGATACAGTCCAGCTTTATCGTGTTTATTTATTTATTTGCACTCTGCTTTGTTTACTTATTTATTTATTTAGCCCCCCCCCCCTTCTTGGGGGCAAGATAAGAGCCTGATTATGTGTCAGCCATCAATTCTCCTCAATCATGCCACTGTCTCCTGAGCTATAAATCCACTTCTGACAAGCTGGACTCCCCCCGTCATTGCAACACTCTTCTCCTCTCTCTCCCCCACTCTGGTCCACTCATCTTTCTTTCCCTTCCCCATCTCCCTCCTTTACTCCCCTCCTTTCCTCCCGTTCTCCCACACACCCCATCCTTCTTTTTATCCCTAGCTTCTTCCCCTTGCAGCCCATTGATATCCTCTCCTTTATCATCACAGATTCCCTCTCTTCCTTTTATCTATATGTTTAATCCACCCATCCATACCCAATCCATTCATCACCACTGAATTTCTTCACCCCTTCTTTCTTTCTTTTCCATTCCGCTTATCTTTCAATCCCTCTATTTACCTCCTGTCTCTTTTCTATTGTACTCATTATCAGAGCATTCTTCTCTTCTCTTTCCCTCAACTTATCTTTCCTTTCCTCGTTTCATCCATCCCCTACAATCTATTATCATAACCCTCTTGGATCTCATTCAACTTACTCTTCCATCCTTTCTTTCTGCTTCTTTTCTTTTCATTTCTCTGCGTTCCTAAGCCCTTCCCAATCTAACAGCCCATCACCACATTGTCATAACTTGAACCCTTTCATCCCTTCTTTGTTTCTCTATCATTTCATCACATCCTAAACCCGTCCCCATCCACATTATACCCCCATCATCACAACTTTTCTCTCCTCCATCTCCTCTCTTTCTGTCACCCTGTTTGATTTTGCTGCGGCCTGTGCAATATATCTTGTAGCATTAAGGTTATTATATCCAATTTGTGGGTGCTTGTGAATCAGAGCTTATAAAATGTAAATTGGCGTCAGTTAAGGTCATAGCATAAGTGTGTTGACTTGTGGAGTCATTTTTGGGAGGCTGTAATTGCATGCCTCTCTGCCCCAACTATGACCACTTCTCTCCACCCTCTGCTCTCTATCCCTCTCTCCATTCATCTATTTGTCCTTTTCTTTCACTTCCTATCCAAGCAATGCCTTCCGTTATCACAATTTCCCCCACTTCTGTCCATTATGTCTGCCATTTGTATGTATGCCATTTCTTTCCTCTAATATATCCTCATTCATGCCCTCCTCCCACACTCTACCTCTATCCCCCACTCCTTTCATTTACTCTCCTTCCCCACACATCTTGTCATTCATCCTGTCATCCCCATGGTCATCGATTTTCTTGCTTCCCTCCCCCTCATCTTTTCTTTCCCTTCCTTGGTCCTCACTCCTGTCATCTAATTCCTTCCATGGTTAGGGTCTTCCTTTCCCCCCCTCTCCTCCATCTCTCCATCCATCCCTCTTTATCCCTCCATTCTAATCCATTCATCCCCATCCCATCATTTCACCCAACTCTTCTCCCTCTCTCAATCCTTCTCTATCGCTCTATCTCTCTATCTATTCTTCTCATTCTTGGTCTCCTCATCCACTTGCCTTTCTCTGGGGGTGAAAGCACTCTGAAGCAAGTGGTTTACAATTGGATGGTGTCTGCCGACTAATGCAGAATTAATTGATTGATCAATTGCTCGAAAGTTCCAATCTCAGCATCTGATAGAGTACAGGTTCTCTCTCTTTGTGTGTGTGTGTGGTTACACACACACACACACACACACACATATATATATATATATATATATATATATATATATATATATATATATATATATATATATATATAGGTATATATGTTTGCATAAATATGAATATATTTGTTGCTTCAGGCAGCACAGTCTGACTCTGTGTATAATGCTCATATTATAACATGCTCAGGAAGAGGTGATTCCTCTGCAGCCTAATAAAATAACACACAACTGTCATTTGTGTCTTCTGATGTTGTTAAGCAACAAGTTCCCCTCAACTCATAAAAGTGAATCTTCCCCCTACGAGGCCCCAGGAAATGGCATCTGCAAATTATTGCCCGTTAAATGCTTTTAGCACCTATTAATTACATTAGGAAGCCAAATTGGGCAGGCCAGGTTTGATTTATTGCGCTGCTAACTTGTTCTGTCACTCTTGGGGGATGCATGGTTGGGGAGTGGAGAGGTGGGAAGATGGAGGGAAGAGAGAGAGGCTGTTAGAGAGAGAGAGAGATGGTGGGAGACAGCCCAGCCAGGCCCCAGTGACCTCGCAGGAGCATCTCACTGATCTCACTTGCCCTCGGTGAAGACTGTGTGCATGTGTATGTGTGTCTGTGTCTGTGTGTGTGTGTGTGTGTGGGGGGGGGTTAATGCAAAGCTCTGAGCTGGTGGATGGAACAAATTCTTTTAAGGAAACACGAGATGGAAGCCTGTAGACAGTCTGGTAAACAGAGAATTAATATTATTATTACTATTATTATTATAGTGTGTGTGTGTACGTGCAGGTTTTTTTTTTCTGTGAGTATGTGTGTTTTGTTTTATTTTTTAGAGTTGTCAACCACTTTAACCACAGCCCTGGACCTCTTCTAAAGAGGACTATTTTCCACCCTGCTTACAGTGAAGTCCAGCTTTTCTGTCAGTGTCTTGGAGAAGCATACTATTAAAGCCTGCTCTCAGGGATGACTCCATGAGTCAATGTCAGACACGCTTATGCTGTGACCTAACCCACGGCAATTTACATTTTACAAGCTCTGATTCACAAGCGCCCGCAAATTAGATATAATAACCTTAATGCTACATGATATATTGCACAGGCCAGAGCGAAACCAAACACTGCTCTCTCAGTCCAGAATTTATTGTATTAGTTTGGCATGGTTGTCCGTCAGCCGTCAGTCAGTTCAGCTTAACTTGGTGGATGACCTTGTAAAAAAGGGCCTTTGGTTCCCCATCGGAGGGGCTTGGCTTATGTGACAGTCATGGGAGAACCTGAACCAAACGCACTTTGTGAGTTCTCTACACTTCTGGCATCTGGGAACACTAGATATCCCCAGTCTCCTGCATAGGTAATGGCACAGGACATGAACCATTAACCTTTGACTATTCAAAGCAGATACAAAAAAGTCTCCGTAGACTATACAGGGGAAGTGAAGAGAGAGGGGGACAAAGATAAAGAAAGAAAGAAAGCATAGGGAAAAAAAAAAAACGGCCCTGGCCGTCATCACAAAATCCTGGACAATGACCTTGAGATGGAGCCAAAGGCGTGTGAATCGTCATGGGAGTCGTTTCATATATTTATTTATTTCCTCTCTCTTCTCCATGGCGTGGTGAAAATGGAGTCCATGGATGAGTGCTGGGCTCCCTGTTGTTCTGTGCTGGAGGCTGGGAGGCACCAGGGTTTGATGGGAGAAAGTTAATAGCCCCGTGCATTAAAATGACATCACTCGCATTCGCTTGGACGTTTGTTTCGCAGATGGCGTCCAGGATGACTGTGCAGGCGAAAATGCTCCAAGCTGTTCACTCTACACATCTTTTTTATCTGGAGAAGCTCAGAGCAAGGAATTCTCCCAGGTGGCGAGAAAAAAAGACGTGTGTGTGTGTTTGTGTGTTGTGTGCACTTGCACTAGGTGGAGTGTGTAGATTGGTGAGTGAATAAGTAAGGAGTTCAAGATGTGTGTGTGTTGGAAGATTTATTGTCTCATCATAATGATAATCAATATCCTCATTTAGTAGAAAAAGAGTTTAATTATATTGTCATCAGACAAACTAAAAGGTACATTGAACAACCCATGAAAACCAGTATGAAACTGACAATTTCCTCCAGAAACCTTTCTCCCAGAGGCCTGGTGAGACTGAGGGCTTTATTTGGTAAGGGTCAAAGAGCACCTGTTTGTCCTCTGCAGGGCTGTGTTGATCACAGACTGGGGATGCGGCGAGGGAGATAAATATCATCCATCATCACATGCTTCCCTGTCAATCTTCATTGCAGGGCTGACACTCTCAGGCCCCATACTTGCCCGTGAGCATGCTGAGGGAGGATCAGGACACAGCTAGCCAGATGTCAGTGCCTCACCATTTTATATTTTTTTTCTTTTTAACTCTTAATCAACTTTATTTATAATATTCAGGGCTGAAGGTAATATGATATTATGGTGCTTTAGTTCACCGGGAGAACAATAAGGATAGACCATTTAACAGTGTGTGAGGCAGGAAGATCATGGCTGCATCTGCCAAAATCTCATATGCCCTAAATGCAATTTGACCTTTGACCCCTAACCCTGCAATGTCTCAACAGTGTCCAGAACCATCATAGTGAGAGAGTATGGCATGTTTGATGAATCCTTTATCCTAGCATAATACATACACACTGGATCGATGGAACCACACAGGCAAACCTTTTGATATCATAATGCTTTCCACCCACTGTAGGCAAAAGCGTAATAACAATGGCTGAAGTGTTAGGTGGCATAAATCAGCTAATCATGAAGTTGATTAATGCTACTTCAGTGTATGGGGGTTCAGAGCTTAGGGCTCAGGGAGGATGTTCCATATATTAAACTGATCATACCTCTGATGAAACTTGGGGACATCTCCTGAATTGTCCTTGGGAACTGGGGGAACATTCCTCTTTCTACAGTCAATATCATTAAAATAAGTAGTGTTTTAGCTTAAAAAATCAGGACAAAGTGGGTTTTCTTGTATTTTACTAAGGACAGACCACCAAAATCGGGGACTGTCCCTGAAAATTGGGGTTGTCTGGTCACCAAAACATACATACCTAAACTGCATTGTGTTAATGTTTGCTAAATAAGCACATCCACACAACCGGCATGATAAACTAACATAGCATAATATACTAACACTTTTCTTCAACCCAGCATCATATGACTGTCTTGACTGTGGAGGGGAACATAGAAGCTCTGTGCTCAAGAGCATCACCAAGGCTAGACTGGAATTGAAGAGGAGTGCTGTGTGTTTTGGGTATCGGTGTTGTCTTATCTACAGGATCAAGCAGAGCAAGAGTTTGCCCTGGGCAGGGAGTGTGTGTGTGTGTGTGTGTGAGAGAGAGAGAGAGAGAGAGAGAGAGAGAGAAAGAGAGCTTCATGTCAACAAACGTTCTAGACTCTATGTGACCATTGTCTTCTCTGGAAGTCAAAGTCACACACACACACACACACACACACACACACACACACAGACACACACACACTTCAGCCCACATCAACTGACAAACACACACTGCCACCCGCCTAGTACGAGACCCAGACGAGCGTTACCATGGATGGTTGCACATAATTTCAAAAGTGTTGCATCTAATTTGATACCCCTCTCAGCTCCCTGCAGTTTCATTGCAGCGTCACCACATGTTCGCCTGGATGCTGACTTCATTCCCAGGCTGTGCTTCATTAAGGCTGGAGGACGTCTCTGACATGGGCAGCCATGACTCATGGGATAGATCCTGAATAAAAGCAGGAAAAGCAAGAAGGAGAATGGGCTTCAGGGCTTAAAGTAGCATTGCTTATGGCAAGCCAAATGAGCATTTATTCTGATGTCTTGAAATCAGGCATAAGTGTCATATTGCAAGCTCAACATCATCACATCTTCAAATGCTTAAATGTATGTAAATAAAAAAGTCACTTAAATTAAGTATCTGATCTGAATGTGTTTATCCATTGTACATTCAGTCAATACATTCTCACTCACATCTAGATGTTGTACTCTACAGAAGTGGTCAAAGTAAAAGTGCCTATTGATGGTCCTGCCTTCTCTACGATTACCGTCTAAATTCCCCTGCCACCTAACCCTGAATGCAGTGCAAGGGGAGCATTGTCTGCCTAACAGGCCTGGGGTGTTAACACAGTTGTCTTTATGCTTGTTTAAACAGCGGTGGTGGTGGTGGTGTGTTTGTCCGTGTGTGTGCGTGGGAGGGTGTTGTGTAGTAAGAGACTGCAGTGGCTAAACACAAACACAAACACAAACACACACACACCCAGACACACAAATGCTTGTGTGCCAGCGAGGCCCTGCAGGGCTAATGAGGTTCTCTCTCAATCGATGAGGACTGAGAGACGAGAGGTGCCACTTCACTGCCCTCTGAGCTCAGCCGGTGCACAGGAGGGCTCCTCCAGATGGACTTCAGTTGTGGGCCTAGGTTAAAGAAAAAAAAAAAAAAAAAGACAAAACAAATTGTGGTTATCTGCTATCATGCAATCTATGGATGTTGTCTGAGACATGCATATTTGCATGTCCCTGCAAAAATTATGTTTTTCTATATTGTTTCCTTACTTGTTTGTATGCCATAATTCCTTTTGTAATTGTTGATTGTGTGTGTGTGTATGTGTGTGTGCGTCTTGGGATGTCTTTGAATTGATTCCCAGAGGACACAAAGTAGAATTTACCAAGTTTGATCATGAGTGGCGAGACAGAGAAAAAAGGGAAGAAAGAAAAAAAATAAAAGCAAACAGGGCAAAAAAAAAAGAAAAGAAAGAAAATCAATACAGACTGTGGAAAGGTTACAGAGAACAAGCCCTGACCAGTGAATGGATAAAAATAGTGTTGTTGAAAGATCCATTTGTTCCATAATGGGTTTTCATTTGCCTCTAACAAGGCCTGCAGAGGACATGCAAGAGTACATCTACTCCACAAACTCAGCCACAACCACAAGCACCACACCTCGGACACTCTGGTGTCTATGCAATTGACACTTGATTATGGACTACCATTGGTTGTGGAGCACCTGGTTTCACTAAACTCAATTACTTCCTGATGAGGAATATTTACACTCATAGCAGGCCTATGTGCTGAGACAACATTGACACCACACTGACAAGCGTAACCAATGATCCAATCGTAGAATCAACCAATTGTGAAATCGCCAAACAGGGCTAACTGACTGCAGGGTTTCCTAATTTTACATTATACAATCATGCAATTCTTTGATGTTAGCAGGACTAACTAACCTACTAACATACAACTAACTAACCCACTAACGAACATACGACTAACTAACCTACATACGACTGTAAGGAACACCCAGAGAACTCATTACCCACTTAAATTCAATAAAGCAGAATGCATTGTCTGACAGTCAATATTAAGGAAAAAGGTCATGACTGGGTGAACAGGACCCCAGCTTGAAGTGGGTTTGCAAATAAAATAAGCAAATGCAGAATACAGAATGCACTATGCAACATTAACATACACACACATACACATACACACACACACGCACACACACACACACACAGTGCCGTTCATTTTCCCTGCCCATTCAGGCAGAGCGGAGGCACAGGTTATGCAAGAGGCCCTCTCTAATTCATCAGAGATACTCAACGGATGGGGGTGAGGGTGAGGGGTGGGGGTTATGACGACCGAGGCGCTTTCATTTATGTGTCCATTTGCCTGAAAAACGCTGGTGGCGGGCAGGCCAAGGGTCAGCACGGGCACCTATTCATCTCCCACCCCCGCCTTCCACTTTGCCCCCTTGCTGCCCCTCTCACTACCCTCTTTGCCTCCTCTAGTAAATAACCCCAGTACATCTCGAGAGGCACCGGGCACGCCAGAGGAGACAGCTCTCACAGCTGCATGTGCCAGGGCAGGCGAAAGGGGGCAGACTTGGGGTAAAGACCTCCGTGTCACATCGAATCTGTCTTCATCCAGTTGTCTGCTTCCCTCGTCGGGATTTAACCTTGCAAGAAAAGGTCAAAGTCTCTTGAGAAGCCAATGGAAAAGCATAAATAACACTGAAGATAATGTGTAGGGAAAGGAAGACAGATAGTGTCATGAAAACCAACACATCCAGGGCAAAGGCCTTATTGGATTTGTTGTCCAAACATTTGGAATACTACTGAGGTCAGAAGTTAGTTACAATCTAAAAGACAAGCCTAGTAGTTGCACATTCTACATGCCCGAAAATCTATGTCCCTTCATGTAAATATAATCAAGTTTTTGTTGGTGTATTCAGGTTGTCATTTCATTCTCTTTACTGTCACCTTTTAGAGAAAAGTCAGAAATATAGCAAGAAAATACAGTAGTATAAAATAGAAAATGACATAATAACACATCTTGTGTTGACCTAGAGTAGACAAGGCTTAATGGAGATGGCTGAGAGCTGACTCCATATTGTTCTGTGAAATGGTCAGTGAATGACTGCTTTAAACTCACAGAACAACATCATAAAGATGTGGCGAGTCTCATCACCCTCCCTCTGGGTTTACCCCCCTAGCTAATAAAGTTTTGTTTACACAGGCCTAGCGAAACTTTTCCTTTACCACAGGACCCGGTTCAAGTCTGCTTAAATATGCCTCAGATGTTTTATATTGTACTTGGTTTGTCTTCTCATTTAATGTTGTTTTTTTTCTTTCTCTTTATTTTAAATGTCTCTCGAATTCAGGATTACGCAAATACGGCTAAGAGAAAAGGCCTCCTCGTCCAAGAAAGAAGTATGCAATGTGTTTGCTTTGAGAAGCTCTGTGGTGTGTGTAATTCGACAGCTCACACACACATGGATACACACACACACACTCTCGCCCACCACCCTGCGGCGTGCCAGACTTCTCCGCAGCGGAGCGCAACACTGTGAAGAAACCTCCGATGGGTTCCCGGCGGTTCAGTTCCTGAGCCCGCCTCTGCGGTAGCGCTCTCTGGGGCCAGCTGGACTCGGTATCCCAGACGTCGGAGCTCTGAAGACCAGGCCTCAGAAAAGTAGCAGAGAGAGACAGAGAGAGTGTGAGAGCAAGAGAGAAAGAAAAGAGAAAGAGAAGAGAATGAGAAGATAGGAAAGAGAAAAGAAAGCGAAGGAGGAGGAGGGAGGAATCACTGTTGTGAGAAACAGTTTGCCTTGCTTTGGCTAGCGCCTCTGAAGACCAGTTCTTGGAAAAGAGAGAGAGAGAGACAGAACAAGAGACTAAAAAGGCTGAAGAAATCACTGTTGTGAGGCAGTGTTTGCCTTTTGCTTTAGCACCGCTGCAACAGTTTGGGCCAAAGTTCCCTCTCCCACAGAGAGACTGAGCTTTAGGTGGGGAGAGATAAGACAAGAAAGGCGTAATCCTGCTATTCGAACTCGCTGCTCCCCCTCCCCAACTCAACATAAAGGGACTCCAGCTTCAAAAACACCCAAAAATCGCTCTATGTCCCAAGTCATGATGGCGACTCTTTAAGTTTGAGAACATTTGGCATCCGCTGTATTGACTCAACATGGGAGTCTGATGTAAGTAAATGTACTTGGATGTTTTTCCAGTTGACTGATAGGTCTCCCATTGAGTGTCCTTTCCCTCAACCGTACCTCAGTTGGCCACAGTCATTAGAATTGTATGAGCTATGTTACATTATCCGGTTTTTAATTCACCGCTAGGAAGCCCCCATCTTCTCGTGGCCAAGACCACTTTGTTTTGGTGAGTTTTTGTCATTCATTAGCGGCCTGAGTTTTCCCTCAACGAGGGTTTTTTTTCCCATGTCTGCATCAATTGCTAATGAACAGGTAGGGGTTGAGCGAGGGACAGACGGAACCCACATGACCTAAGAAATGGGCTGCAAAGCGAATCCCAGGAGAAGATGGAGAGAACGAAATTCAGTCATCCGAGATTGTTCCCAAATGCAACAAAAAATTATTTGGGAGGTAACCCTTTACTAATAATGCTTTCCCTCTAAAAGTACTTTACAGGCTTCACTGTGCTTGTAGTCCAGCTAGAACTCATCAAAGATACCTCTAACACTACTGTTGATCTTTGTCTGTAAATAACGAAAAGTCAGAAGACAGTTGTGGTCCCATGTAAGTCTTTAAAGGCCCTATAGAGATTATTGCATTGGCTTATTTTCCCTTTTTTAAAAATGAAAACAGAACCTGATGATCCCATTGTTCTGAAGGCACGAGCCAATTATTATTGAATTTCACTGTTATTGGGCACTCAAAATACTTAACTCTATTTTTGTCTTGTAAAACCTTCCCACAGTAGACGATGTGTATTTCAAATACATATAAAAAGAAACACATATCATAAAAGTACATTTTATTCCAGCAAAGTGGAAAAGCATGAAGTATCCCAGCCATTTTTTTTTTATTCTATGATTCTCTTTTACATTTGGATGGCGTTTTGTGTCTATGAAACACGAATCACAGTAAAATGCTTGGCCACCACCAAATGACCTCAGGTCCACTTTGGCCTAGACACACCAAGACCCATTTATTCTGTGCTATCTGAGGACAGCTATTAAGAGTGTGGGCCTGCCTTTCCCCCGTCGCTGTGTGACTGAGTTCATGTCCAGAAACAAACACAAAGAGCACCGTTGCTGTATTGATCAGACTACATTTCTCTCTCTCTCTCTTCCTCACTTTCTCTCTATTTCTCTCTCTTCACCATCTTTTTTTTTCATCTACTTTAAGTTTCTTATGTTTTGGTGCTTAGGGGGTATGCAATTTGCAAAGGTGTTTTTTTTTTTTCTTCTGGAAAACGGAGAAGGTAAACAATACTCAGAATCACTCCTAACACAATCTGAACAGTTTTGTCTTGATGTGCTGTTATACTGGATGAAGGGTGGAAGCCTCCAGAACCATTAACTGGAAGCTACAACAGCCTGCATCCATCGAGCACAATCCCAATAGGGGGTTGTGTTCCTGAGGTCCGGTCAAGGGAGTCAGGTCTCTGAAAAGATTCATTAGGTACTGTGAACCATGCAGTCTCATGGGTCTTCATTTTTGCCTGAACTGTCGCACACATGAAACAGAGAACAGAATCCTGTCGGTAAACAATGGCAAAATCATCTTCTTGTCTTGTGATTGGCGTCCTCTGAAGACTCCATATGTTTGGACATGGTCACACACACACACACACACACACACACACAAACAAACACACGCATGCCATGCACACACCCACACACAAAATACTGTTACTACCAACTGTCTGGCAAAAACAGCAAATAATTTGCAACAGGTTATCACTACTGGCCTTCTGAATGGAACTGTCTGGACATTTTGGTCCCAAATGAATCCCTTCTGCAGCATCTGCCTGGGAGAGAGACGATAGCTGGCCCACCTCCACACAGAAAATGGGCCCATTATTTTTTTGCTTGGGAGCCCTCCAGTTGCACTGAATAAGCAGAATTTATCTGTGTCAAGCAGTCTCTTTTCTTTCTCACCATCCCTCTCTCTCTCTCTTCACTCAACACACATTTCTCTGCCTGCCTTGCATCAACCTGCTGCCTCTTCTCTCTTTTCCTCTGGACTCTCCCCCTCTTCTTTACCTCAATCTCCCTTTGTCAGTCTATTCGCTGCTCTCTCCATCCCTGTCTTTCTTGCTCCTTCTCTCACTCTTTTTTTCTCCTCATCCCTATTTGTCTGCACCTCCCCATCTATGTCCATTCTCCCCTCTCTCTATCTCTCTTTATTTCTCTCTCTCGCTCACTCTTCCATCTCTCTATCCCCATTTCTCTCTCACAACCTACCTCTCCACCCCCCCAACTCCTGCCTCTAGCCTCTGTTCCTGTCACCTGCTGTCAGAGGCATGCCATGACTCCCATTGCCATTTTGTTCAGTCTATCAGCAAAACACTCATATGTCTGCTAAGACAGATAATTCACCAAGACAAACAAACATGTTGCACAATTTAATCTCCATTGACACATGCAGGGGAAAAAATATATATCCATACATATATATATATATATATATATATATATATATATATATATATATTTATACAGTTCTACAGTCAAGACATTTTAATGCTAGGCCATTATGAATAATAATAAAAATACTACTAGTGTATTCAAAGGTTGTTATACTTGATTATTATTTCTGTTGTCGGTTTGTTGTGTGTGGTTATTTTGTTTCCTAATGGTGCATAGTCCAGAGGAATTACTACTCTTGTTTGCACAGGACAGTTACTGTTTAGTTCAGTTAGCTTGTGGTGTTTAACGACTCTACACAGGCATCTCCCCTTGGAAATGAAGTTTTCTTTTGAATTTTAAATTAAACAAACGCAAACCCAATCCCAAAGTAATCCAAAATCGTATTTTATCTTAACACAATTTAATAAACATATGTGTGAAAAATACCAGAACACTGTGGAGACCATTGCCAAGGTTCTGGAAGCCGGCGAGCATTTCACTTTATTTTTCTTTGATTTTTATACATTGTGTGGGCTTGTTGAAGCTTGAAGATACACACAACCATCAAATTCAGTGTACACCCAAGCCCTATTCCAGAAATTTCTCTCTCAGCAGCACAGTGCATTCTTTCTTACCCTTTAGAGAGTAGTTGCTTTCCATTCTGGTGAGTATGATTGTGAGGTCTCCAGACAGTCCATCTACACACATACAAACACACACACACACCCACAAACATGCCTGACTCATTCATTAATTTTGTCAGATTCATTGTATGCAAGTGACTCGATCTTTAAGTCCCTTTGCTCTCCTTCCGTGGCACACCTCACCTCCGTTTCTAGCGCCATCAGGGAATTTCAGACTTCCCCTTGGGCGACTTCCCAACGCAGACTCCACATGCTTCTCAGCCCAAATCAATTGCCAATACCACCGCTTTCCCATGGTGTCTTGTGATCACTTCATGGTTGGGTTTGTGTTGCAGGGTGAATGAGTTGAATGAGGTTTTTCGATGACCTCAGGGAAACTGACAAATTGTGACCTTGCATGAGGAACATAAACATGGTCTGCCTACACATTTTCTTTTCTTTTTTTCTCACATTCTCTTTCTTTCTTTCTTTTTTTCTTTCTTTCTTTCTTTCTTTCTTTCTTTCTTCCTGTCTTTCTCTGCCTTATTTACCTCTTCATATTCATGATTGGAAGCAGTATTACACTAAGATGAATAAAACTATTATTTGGACTTTTTACAGAATGAACCCATAGGCCTCCAAATGCTGGCTTTTGGTAATGAGCCCCAAGTCTTGTTTACAAAGGGGAAACATTTAAATTTGACATGCTTCTGGTGAAACTGGTGAGGTCTTAAATTTCAGCCGTTGGCCTGTGGCTTGCCTCAGACCTGCCAATGGTAAAATTAAACACATTTGTCTCTGGACCTCACTGAGGGAGCAGGAATTGTGTGTATGTTTGTATGTGTGCAACTGTGTGTGTGTGTGTGTGTGTGTTTCTCTCTCTGTGTGTATGTGTGTATATGTGTGCACATTTTGCCGAATGGATTACCGACTTGAATCACAATAATCCATCACACAAGCTACAGTTAAATGGAAATAAAAATAATGCTAAAAGTGAGATGGAGGCCCTAAGCTATCCACACACGCATGGCCCATACACTGGAATGGTCCCACAGCATAGATAGTAAACAGGATAGTATAATCCCTAAGCGTTGGGTTGGGGACAGACTCGGTAGTGGAAACTATAATTGTTCAGAAATATCCTCAAAATTGTGACCTGACGCGGCTCACATTTCAGCATTTGATTTATTGTCTCCATCAGGCGTGGCGAGGAGTGTTCACAAGGTCCAAGGCAAACCTAAAACTTGTGTAACAGTAGTTTGCCTTGTTTCTGGGTGTAAGCAACAGTCGCCTGGATCCTTTCTCCTCTCACAGCGTTCAAAGCAGAGTTTGTGCACTATTTCTGGATGCCTCCCGCGTGGTGTAATTGTGTATCCCTGGCCTTGCAGGTTAAGTATTCTTAGCCCATGCAAATTTACCCTGCTGGGTTAATTGTTATGATAAAGAGGACTCAGTCAAAGTGCCTCGTTCTACAAACTGTAAATCATCATTTGTCTCCAAACCTTGTTGTGTGTTTCTTGATGTTGAAAGCTGATAGGTACAGGTTTTAAAGTCTGTGATTTGGGGATTTGGAAGGAGAACAGTTTCTTTGTGTGGGAACTCAAGATACTATTTGATATCATGTAGAAATGGGGTTTGTTTGCATGTTGTGTCATTGTTCGTAATTTAATTCTTATCATTTGAAAACTCTTGTGGACAACACTTTACAATTAGGGTGCATGAAGAAGCATTCATCAATGCTTTAACTACAGCATCAATCATGACACCTTTATGATAAGTTTATTAATGAAGAGTTCCGATGCAAAACCTTCCATCCCAAGTGGAGTCCATCTTCAGAAATGTTTACAAATTTAATATTGATAAGCTGTTTTTCATAATTTCCAAATAGTCTCTATAAAAATGCAATTTAACTGATCAACTGATAATAAAGCATATCAAAACTATAATATATTTTTCTATAAATTCATTGCAATTAATATCTTCAATGAACTCTTCATATGAGTCATTGAAAACCACATTATGTATAAATGTTTAACACATACTGAATCATATATGATCATGGTTGGGGAATATTTGAATATCAGACCTTAAGTTACCCCAGGAGTTGACAGTCGCCGGGTGGAATGTTCTTGATCATCCAGCTAGATCTCGGACCCTGCATTTGGCCATTTCAATTCGGAGTGATTTTAGCCCACAACCAAGAACCAGCGCAAAGCTTACAGGGCTAACATGGCCATTGGAACGAAGGTATCTTTGCTTGTAAGCAGGCACTGGCTGCATGAATGGTGTGCCTTGAATCCATGCCATGCTCTCCCCTGTCGCCGTCAGCTTCAGTTCTCCTATGTCTGTAGCTCCACAGGTGTATGGAGAAGCACTCATAATCAGTATAAATGCCTCTGGTAGGATACGCAGCGCAGCATAATTGCGGGTAGGCTACTCCTTGATAATTAACTACAGTCTGATACACCAATAGAAATCGATCCATGAATGAATTATGTTTCTTTAACTTATCAACTTCTGGGGTTACTTAAGATCTGATACACCAACATTCCTTGACCATGATTTCATAGTAAAACATATATGACTCAGAATGTGTTAAACATCAATGCTTAGTGTTTTTAATGACTCACGGATAAACTTTTCATAAATGTTTCATGATTCATGTTGTAGTTAAAGCATTAATGAATGCTTATTCATGAGTCCTTATTGTTAAGTGCTTCCCTCTTGTGCCTAGGCCTAATTAGCAAGAACCTAGGCAGCTCCAGAATGAGCTTCAATCCATCATTGCCTTATCACTATTCTATAGAGAGGGATACATTTTGTTTTAGTATATTACAGTGTTATTGTTTCATGCAGTATACACATCATGATCTAATCCTTTAAAATAAGTTCAATACCCGCAATGGCACTTGAATCAATCAGGTCGCTATTTGCAGCTTATCACTTATTTGCAGCTTGTTTACATTCAGTGGTAGGTCTAATCACAAGAGAGACACTGAGGCCTGCTTCATACATGTACAGTAGGAAGTTCCAACATGTAACTTGGCCAGATGGTCTTATTACCCCATGACAAGGGCTTTGCATAGTAGAGAGTGGCGGCCACACATGACTTAATGTGCCATTGTAAATACTGATGTTTTTTATGGTTACAAGTCATTCATTGGAGCACATAGAGGTTACATATGGACCCAGTCTGACTTGGGTATATGTTTCCATGAGTCACTGCTCGTGGCTGTGCCAACTTTAAAACTGAAGGGTCGGTGAAATAATAATTTCCTCAAAAAACACCATGAAGTGGGATTTCATTGTTTCCACTTCGGAGTACGTGCTACGTTTTGTTTTGGTGCATATTAATATATGACACAGACTTTTCGCTGCAAGTTTCTATGAATACACTTTTTTTTTTTCATTTGTTTGATCATCAGATAGAGGACTTATTGTTGTTAGAAATTGTCGCTACAGATAGATTGTCCTTTGCTGCTGTTGAAGAAAAGCAAATGCCATCCCCTTGTTGCAGGGTGTAATTATGGTTACTATGGAGAGACTGGGTTTGTGTCTGGGTTTGCTCGATGCCCAGATGCTGTTTTGTGCCCGGCTGACAGTTCGTTGTGGTCCAGAGTTCGTAATCCCTCAAATTTGGATAAACTTGAAGCTCCTAGTTTACGAGTGTGCAGAGGCCACCCAAAAGACACAAATGTAAAATGATTCATTTTTCCATGGCTTCAAGCAACATCCATATTTTAAAAGTATATAAAAAAAAAACACAGTAGCACACTGAGTTAGTGACAGCAATCTTTGCACTGAGTTCATTGCAAGATGCTGGATGGATCACTGAAAGATGGATGAGAGGCTCAAATGACTCTCATGAGGTTGTTGGATGGTGCTTTGTGGAAGCTAGAAATCATGAATCACCAACTTGTCTTTAAATCATCCACTGTGAATGTGGTAAAATTATGACAGTTATACCCTTCTATATGGACCAGTGTGGACAGTGCTCTTTTGATGACCCAAAGTAGTAGCCAATTGACAAAACGGACAAAACAAAACAAAACAAAATGGAACAAAATGAGAATATAACTTTGGATGACCTCATACTCTCATTAGCTCCAAGTCTGTGTGTGTGTGTGTGTATGTGGGAGAGAGAGGTTAACCCACAGGCATGGCCATGCTAACCTCTAAGCCGCTCTTCATAGGATAAATGCTCTATAATTCACAAGGGCGGCATGTCATGCAAAATGTTACGCCGGTCACAGGGTATTCTTTTCACAAGAGCACCAGGCTCTCACTGTAGGTGACTAATTTAGGTGGGGCCTGCTGTGATGTCATATTTATGAGACCCGGGGCCTAATTTTAAGATGGACCTTTCGCCGCAACCTCACTGGGAATCCTGTGCCAGGGTAAATGTCAAGCGAAAATCTCCACCTTAAAGCCAGGACATTAAGATTTCATGGAGAGGCTAGCCTGTGGCAGTGTTGAGCAGAAGAATTGTGACTCCACATGAACTGGGTCCCACCCAATACCTCACACTCAAAAAATAGGTGAAATATATGGTGGAATGACTCGGGTTAGCCATGCCTATAGAGATTGTGCAGTTGTATTTTCCCAAAGGCTATAGAAACTGCAATAACGTTTTAAGGCACTCGGTTTACTGGCCCTATTAAATGTTTATGTTGGCTGTTACTGAGGTGTTTAGATGTATATTACGAGAGATAGAACCACATAGGTGGCCTTTTGAGCAGTGGCATCAGCAAAGCTCATTTAGACAACAGAGTTGAATGGAATTCAAAAAATCAATCCCTGCTTATTGAAGGGGAAAGAAAAAAAACTTTTCTTATTTTGGTTTTTGTTTTGAATTATCCTTCATTTGTGGGCCGATCTGGAATTCGTGAGCCGTAACTCGCCCATGACTGACCATGATGAGACGTCTGGCAGTTGACTTCCTCCTGCATAATGGAACACCTCTCATCTGAGGAAATAAGGACAGCTTCACACCTGACTTCCTCTGGAAGAAAAGGGAAAAAATGGAAAGTGGGAAAATGGGATCTATGGGTGGGAGGGGACTGTGAATAATTTCATTCACTTTGTTAAATTAGAAATACAACAAAGGCAAAAGTGCCTCGGGGCAGTATCAACAATTATAGGGAGGGGGGGAATTAATAAGGGCTAAAGTAATAAATTAAATTTCCCCCAGAATTCAAATAAAGTCAGCTGTTGTTTTGAAGACTTGGAGATCACATATTACATATTTCACCAGGGCAGAAGCCAGGCATTGTTATGCATGGTTGGCAGGGTGGGATGTGTATTTGTGTGTGTATGTGTGTGTGTGTGTGTGTGTGTGTAGGGGGAGGGCACACCTACTCATGAGTGCAATATCCTAAATTATTACTGCATGCTGTTTTCTCCTTGCTTTGTTTTGATTAGACTTGGTAATGAAGCTTAACTAGTGCCCTGGGCAGAGTCCCATCAGGATCCGATGTGTGCATGACCTGTTGGATGCACAAACAAGGAACATGGCAACCTAGTTAACAAACTACTCAGGAATTAAACCAGGCCAAATCTACATCTGTGCCAACATCTAGACCCAAACCGAACACGTTCCAGACCAGAGTGAAAGCTCGGCTAGAAACTTCTAGACGCACTGATCAGAGCACCCATATGCTATGTGCTTAACCTTTGAAAAGTGAAATGTTTTTTGGGCATTTGACTGGGTGAAAAAGAAAACACGACTAAACTGACTTTAATTACAGTGTGCCACACACACACACACACACACACACACACAAACACTCTTGTGTACACACACACATGCGCACAAACACACTCTTGTGTACACACACGCACACATGCACACACACAGACTTTAATTACAGTATGCCAATGCCAGCTGACCCAAACAGCACCAAACAAATTGACTGCTGTGACTGTCTTGTGAAGCTGGAAAATGACCCTCTTGGAAGGAGAGAATGGCAAACTGACAAGGGTTGCCCTGACCTCCACAATGTCTTTCAGGAGAAATGGTGTTTAGATGTGATTGGCTGTTTGGAACAGTGCTATATCTGATCCCACAGTTTTTTTCTTTTCTTGCGTATTGGAAAATAAATGCTACACACGCGCGCACACACACACACACAGACACACACAAGAGAGAGCCAGAGAGAGAGAGAGCCAGAGAGAGAAACAGACAAAGAGAGAGGATACATAAAAACAAAGCTTTTAAAAAAATATATATATATATATTTCCAGGAATCACTGAATCCAAGAAACAATACAACCCACTCTATTAAAACCTGCCCAGTGAAACTCCAGAAGCACTATGCCAAACCCGGCTCTATCTTGTTCCTGGATGTCAGACGTCACACGCCTCCACAGTCTCCCCGCTCGATTGCTCAGCTGTCTGGACCATCATGTGCGATAAAACTCTGTTGTTGTTTTTTGCCGGCCCTCTGGACCATATTGTGTTTGTGTTCTCCTGTAATTCCCCCTTGACCCACTAGGGGCTTGCTAATACAGGTGACGCCTAATGTCAAGCCTTCTATTTACTGCAGACCATTGACCAAAAGAAAAGAACAGATTAAATGATATACAATGGAAAAATAGTCACAACACATGAAAACTATCTGTTCTAGAGTGCATTATTTTGACCTCTGAATATTGCATTTGTATATTTATAACTGTCTGATTTATATATTAGCTGCAAAAACTGTATCTAAACAAATAGAAAAATACTGTAATAAATAAAATCACCTATCATGGCCCTTAAAGGGGTTTCGGCAGGTTTCAGTCTAAATGTTACTGTTAGTTGGTTCAGGCACAAAAGTGATGAAAATCTGTTCAGACATGAGTAAGCTATAGCCCACAAATATCTTTAGCACTACAAAAAGGAGTGATCTGGGCAAATACTATGGCATCAAAATAAAAGCCCAAATATCCCCGGATTGCTACGTTTTGTAGTGTTTACGATATTAGCAGGCTAGCTCACTGATTTCTGAATGGATTTTTGGCATTTGTAACGAATGAAAGTGCATGATGCATTTAGGATGAAACATGCCTGAGTTTTCCAGGGTCTGACCCCTCTACAGGATAGGATTTATACTTTTTGAGGCCAAAGATTGCTGTCTCTGTATATCTCCTGTCTTCTGCCCTCCTCTGTAGCCCTATCAGAGTCACAATAGAAAGGAACTATGTGGCGAGGTTGAGCACATGGGGCCGTGTTGTATTGGCATGGCATCTTAACGGATGGCATGTAAATGGCCCCGGTTTTCTCGGCTTTTGTCAGCAATTGATATTGTGGAGAGTGGTGAGAGTCATACGCGGCGTTGATTTGTCATGTTTTGGAGCATGCCGCTAAAAGCGCTGTGTGACACTCTTATAATAGGGGCGAGTGTTTTACTCAAACAAATGGGGGAATGAGAGGCTCACATGGTGTACTGAGGTACTGACAGGAAGCTTTGAGAGTGAGAGAGAGAAAGAGAGAGAGAGAGAGAGAGAAGTGGGAGAGGTAAAAAGTAGTAATTAAAAAGACAGATAAACATGGAGAGACAGAAAGAGAGAAAGAGAGAAAAGAAAGAGAGGGACAAGGAGAGATGAAGAGAAAAACATGTAGCAAAAGACTGATAAAACAAAAGGATGGGGATGAGCAGAGCACCAGATTGACATAAAGAGAGAGAGAGAAAGAGAAAGAAAGACAGAAAAGTAAAGAACTGAAAGAACAACATAAACAATCCATAAGGGGTTGAGTTAATGGAGAGGATTGGAGCCCTATCAGACTCTGCACACACTCTGATTCCTTTGGGCTGTTTACCTGCCAATTCCGGCTCAATAATCCAGCTAAAGAAAGTACCGCGCCTCTGAATTAAAAACTAGCCCAATGACAGTTCAGAGAATTCACTAAAACCCCTCTGGCTTGCTTCATGAGGTACGCTAGGACATATTCAACACACTCTCTTTGCCAAACAGTGCCTCAAAATAAACCTAAGAATCTCAATTAAATGTGTAATTTTGAACCTGATGCTGGTAATTATACTCTATGAAGGAAGCCAATATGCAGGCATTCTATGTGCTCATCGTTCACAGTTCTGAACACCCATGCATGATCTGTAAGCAATGTAGTATTTTCTTGTAATTATTTGGTAATGAGTTGCTGCTGCAGTTTGCACATTAACGTCTTATTAGCGCTGCAAAAGCCTAAGAGCAGTGGCCATTTGGAAAATATGCATATTTAACACATTAATGCAATCAGATTCAGTGATTCATTTCTAGGGGGAGATTAAGAAGACTCTACTTTTGGTGATTCTGGGGTTGTTAGCTTGTGGGGTTCTGGCATTTTCTCTCTGCATCCATTTCCTGTAACTAGGTTGTAGTGGCTTTGAATGCAGGATGCTACATTTAGGACACTTCCAGTGAGATTTGTCATGTGCCTCAGTCCTGGAGAGTTTGTTGTTTTCCAGACCAGGTGTGCTTGGCAGATAAGTGCCAGTATTGTTCCTTTGTGTCACAGAGGAATCTTGGCCCTCTGTCCTGATGGAAGCACAACTAGGGATGGAATGTCATGCAGATGGAAAAAGAGCAAGATGGAAAGAAGGAATGAGAGAGAGAGAGAGGTGGTATGTGGGGCTTTGCAGAGGGATAGGGTGCACAGCTACATGCCTGCAGGTCGTCCTGACACCAGAACCCATCAAAAGACACCGAGCGTAACCAATTGCCCTCGTCAGCAGATATGCACATGCAAAAAAAAACAAAAACGATGGGCTTCCTGCTTTGTGTATCTGGATAAAATTGTATGTGTATTCAGGACTGTTTTCTTGTGTGTGTGTGTGTGTGTCTGTGTGTGCATGTGTGTGTGTGTGGGTGTGTATATCTGTCTCTCTCTCTGCACAGTAAAAGCCCCCTCTACCTCTACCCCGCCCCCTGAGCCAGTCACAAGCACACGCTGCTCACCCGCCGGTGTCGTCCCTGTTAATTAAGTAATAACAATAGCAATTAACGGCCTGTGAAATGAACAAGCAGAAGGCAGGAGGAGAAGTGCTAGTTTGGGATAGGTCCGAGGCAGGCACATAAAGGGGAGTGATCATACACCCCCGCTTGCACCTCTGCTGCGCTCTGCGACCAATTTAGACATCCAGTCCTGACCCACGGCAAAGGTTTCCATGGGCAATACTGCGGAGGCAGACGCCACATCCGTGCTGGAAGTCCAAAGCCGGTGATTATCCACAACAAAGCTTCCCCTGTCCAAGAAGTAAGATGGAGGCTAAGAGGGAGGCTGACGAGAACAAAACACTCAGAGTGCCTACCTGCCTCTCAAGCCAGCCGGGAGTCGCAAACAAGGAAAAGAAAGGGAAAAAAGATACGCTTTTTAATGGGGAGAAATGGTGTGTGTGTGTGTGTGTGTGTGTGAAAGAGAAAGAGACTTAGGGTGTATGTTTCTTTCTCTCTCTCTCTCTCTCTCTTTCTGTGTGTATGAGTGGATCTGCATTTACAGCATGTGTGTGAGGGTTAAAGACACAATGATGGGCATCAATAACATTTCACAACTCACCTGCTCAATTCAGCACTCAGCAGCTCATGGGGAATTGAAGCAGCTTCGGTGATATCAGAAATCAATATTTATTTTAGCATTAATCCCACTGAGGGCACAATATAGTAGCCTACTCTTCTGCTGGCGTGACTAGACACTTCCAGAACTACTGGTCTGATACTTCCCATTGACTGCCCCCCCCCCTTTTTTTTTGTTTGCATATTTAGTTTTGCTTCACAAGGGCAAAAATATGTCACCCCCTTCCAGTGTATTTTCTTCATTCAAAATGTGAATGTGTGGGTTGGAGTGTGTGTGTGTGTACATGATTTTGTGTCTTGTGTCTGTGTTTATGTGTGTGTGATTATCATAATCATTTAATTTAAATGAGGCAAAATATGTGTACCTCCACATTGGCTAATTAGTGGTACTGACTTGTCTATGTAAAATCCGTCACTGACATGGCCGCCTCAGTCAAGGGTATCAATTACCCAGGCAGAAGAGCCCGATAATCCTAATCAAAGCACTGGGACTGACGGGCCCCACCAGGATGTATTCAAAAACCATGAGATCATGGGCATCATATTATATAATCCGTAATTATATAATCCATTATAGAACACCGATACCCCTAGCACACCCATATATTATCAGTGGGTTACTGCATCTAGAAGAAGGTGTCAGTATGGACATACATACACACACACATGCACTCACATACAAACACACACATACATGCACTTTAACCAGCAGTAGCTTTAGTGCTAATCACAAAGTGCCATTGAAGAGTGAGGCGGCCATTTTGTGCAATTTATTGCCATTGCTGTAGAGACGCGTATGCATATTTATAGCCATCAAAGAAGCCGCAATTTTGCAATTAGCAGCAAGCAGAAGATCTAGAGTGGCCATTCATCAATGCGCCAGGCTTCATATTGACAGAAGGACCCTAATGGAACACACATCAGTTCTCTGTGGGAATATGGTAAGGGAGATATTCTCTCTCTCTCTCCCTCTCTATTTATATAGAGAGACAGAGATGTTTACCACACTTCAACAGATTTGAAAAGAAGTGTGTCCATGGATCCTGTTGAGATGACTCTTAAAACACTCTTCTTTTATGATGAGACACATCTTCCACTCTGGCCAGTTTACTCACACAGACCAGTTTGTGGAGTACTTTCTTAAATAGTGTATGCACGAATGTGTACTTACCATCTTTTATGGAAATTCACAAAATGCACTACTCAATATCATGTGGTAACTCACTACAGAAATACATGATGTCATGTTACAAAAATATTTTAGTACTGGCTGTCAATGGCTGTCACATAACCGCAGTTGTCCCAGTAGTTTTCTATGACAAACATCTGTACATAAACACTGTTACATCCCGTCTTGTCCTCCTGTATCCTTAGTTTGTATCCTCCTTGTGTTACTTCCTGCTCCTTTGTCACTTCCTGTCTTTGTTTACATCCTGTAACCGTGTGTATTTAAACCATCATTTCCTCAGTCCTGTGTCAATGCTTGTTGCTTGTGATGTCATGCTAGTGTAACATGTTACAAACACCTTTTGATGACCATGATGATGCATGCACACCACCCATATGTACTATGACAATTCAGTCTGTACACTAGCGTGTTTTGGTATAAAACTTGCATCACACATAAACACATTTGGAAGCTACTTTTCCTTCAGACATGATTATTATAGCCTAATAATAATATATTACAACTATTCATTGCATGTTTAAACTACATGTGAATATTTACAAAGGAACTGCATGCCTTCGGTATGCTTGCATCAGTTCAGTCATTTTAAATGGTGATTTACAAACATACATTCAGGAGGAATGTGAAGAAATTTGCCACGCCCCCCTTTCTCCTTCCATTTACATTCACTGCCCACCTGCTGGCAAATTTTCTTTTTGAAGGTTGGTTGGGGAACTCTCATGAATATTCATGAGGAAGCTGCTGTTGCCTTCTAAGAAGCCATGATTACCTCAAACAACCTATGCTAACATCGTCAGCGGTTTCTTTGATGTTGTGGATCTGATTTAGCAACATTTAAACGTTAATGACACAAAGACATAGCATTTAATATAGCTACATCTAATAGATCTCTCACTAAATTTTGATCATTAGTTTTTCTACCTACAGCCTTCGCCCTTAGACTTCTGACAGTGCGCCCATTCTAGACCTGTGAGTGCAACCTGATCAAACTGTAGGCTAAATTTAACAGTGAATACCACAAATTAAAATGACATTGGTTAACTCAAATTTTAAGGCACTTGGAGGGAAGACTAACAAACTAGCAATAACTTTCAGTCTTGCGATCACAGCTTGCCTTCTCGAAATATTGTTGTTTTTTTTGGCTTTTACTGGCTTTCCCTGATCACAATCAGGTAGCAGTACCTTTATGAATATTCATGAGACCCCTTCCACTCTGCAAAAAGAAAACTTGCTACATTTGAGTTATCTCTCTCTCATATCCAGAACCTCGGGCATTCATTTAAGAAAACAGCAAGTTTGCTACCCTGCTTAATTTGCTTGGTTTGTTATACCTAGGAATACTGTGGTCCATTTGCTCCCTTTCCTGCTGTTTCCCCACACCAGTGCAATGTGGCTGCGACCACACTTAATGCAGTTCAGGCTCAGTCCTCAGATGCTGTTTGAATCTGCCACCCGCATTGCAGCAATCGATGCTCAGGAGCTGATGGCTTTGTCCCTCATAGATATGAGGGCTAATGGATTGCTAGCATGAGGAGCCTCTGCCATTTCATATGTGGAGTGCCGCTATTTTGCCCTACAACCATCCTCCCACAGCCTAACCAAACTCTCTGATTCCATCCAACACATGTCATTAGCCAACCTGTCTTTAACAAGCACAATATTAGGCCATAGCATGGCCTATATGGTCTTACCGTCTTGTGATCTTATGGTCTGCTGCTAGCAGCATAGCTGAGTAGCTTTGAATCTCAATGATTTCATTTAAATTCCAATCATTCATTGCTTTCCCCACCTTAAATGTTATGTGGGTTTGACTATAGATAACGCAATTCAGGCCTAGCCCTCCAGATATCAGCGAGTTTGAATCTCCTTCCCTCACTGAGGGCAAGTAAAAGTTTGGAGCACCATTGCCAGTGCAAAAATATTGTCTTATATTTGGGTTAATACAGTAAGTCTGCAACTGCAGGCTTCATCCTCTAGCATTAATTCGGAATATCTGCACTGCAAGCTTTATTTTCTCACCATTGTTGAGCGTCTGCAACTGCAACTTTTCTCTTCACCAGACTCTGAGCATCTGCAACTGCAACCTCAATTTTCACACCATTCTCAAGCATCTGTAGCCACAGGGTCTTTTTCCCTGCACGAACTCTGAGCATCTGCAACCACAAGCTCCATTTCCTCACACCGGTTCCGACTATGAGCATCTGCTCATACTGCAAGCTGTACTCCAGACCATCCCTGAGCCATAACTTTAATATTGGGCTCTGTTTCTGTTTTGGGTGACTAGTGTGGTAGACCATAAGTACTTCTACTTCCCTTTTCTTGCAACGACTGGTGGTGGTCTCATGCCGGTGTTTTAATTTGTCTAGAACCTCTGCAGTCCGTTACTTTACACATTTTTTCAGGATCAGTGCAGCCACTACCATGATGGATAACAATCTGCCAGAATGCCCAGTCAGTGTTACAAATACTTTCCACACATTAGCTTTTCCAATCTTCAGAGGGATTGACAGCGCTCCCATCAGATTTGGTCTCTTGGTTTAGCTTTTGGGTTGCTTGATCAGATTCTGCTTGACTTCTGCCAGCAGAGTTGATTCCTGCACAATTCTATGCACACTCTAAAACCTCAACCAGCGACCTTGCCCAACACTCTTCCTCACTGCATTCATCCGTAACTCCTTCAGACTATTTGATCTTGCATGCTTCTTGGGTGCCCACTGGGATCCCGCAGGACCACTGCAAGTGCAGTAAGCCCTGTAGGATCCAGTGACACACCTTGTGATCCTGTCGGTCTTGCTGGTGCAGGGCCAGTGCAGAGCGATCTGGATCAAGAGGAGCTTGTTGGGACCAGACTTACCCTTGTCTTTTATGTTTTTTATTTACCCAAATTTCAGGGCATTAACTAGTGAAAGCACATTTTGAAATGATTTCATGTTCATGTTTGAAATAATTTTATGTTTATGTTTGCAATTCTTTCATGTTATTGATGTTAAACAATAGGAGCGACTATCTAACAAATTTGTAGAAGCACAGAGCCTGTATGTACCCTTAATAACAGTGACTCTCACTCTATCCTGTCATCCTCTATAACATGCCTTTCTGTTTCTCTTTCTCTCAGCTCCCTCTTACTCCCTTTCTCTTCCGGCCTATCTAAACTAATTTTCCTCTTTCTCTCCCTCTCACTGGCTCTCTTTATCTTTCTCTAGCCTAACTTTCTATTTCTTTTTCTCCTTCTCCCTCTCTCTCCTCTCTTTCTCATTCGGTCACGGTTGACAGAAATACTGCAATTTAAGGCACCATTTCCCTCTCTGCCTTGCATGGATATTGCTCAGAAATGCCCCTGTCTTTTTGTGTGTGTCAGCTCAGACATATTAAAAGCCCCCCCCCCCCACTCCTTTGCTTTCTGCGTCCACAAACAAAATGAAGTCCGGAAATGGGGTTTTAGAGCTGCGGCACGATGCTCGCAACACTCCCTCCCACTGGCCAATAATTTGTATTTGACAACTGAAGCAGACAGTCATAACGCAAGTTTTTTTTTCCTCCTTCACAAAGGAGGATGCACTAAATGGATGCCAAGCCAGGGCCATCTCTTTTCTCTTTTTCTCCTCTTTCTACCTTTCTTTCCCTCACTATCTTCCTCTCTCTCTCTCATCTCTCTTGAACGTCCTGCTAATGTACACTCTAGGCAGGAATAGCAAAGCACTTTGTGCATATGTGTGTGTGGTTAGGATTTCTGTGAAATGTGAAGTGTGTTTGTGTGTTTATTAAGCTTTTTTGTGATGGTGAGCATTATTGTATGTTTGTGTGTGTTTACCACAGTGTATGGAGTGACCATACGTTGATTGGAATGAATACATTGGAACTGAGTGGAATAAAGTGATGGAAGGACCCAAACAAGGTGATGCTTCAAGGAAGTGAACCCAGCAACACAGTGGGTTATTACAGTATCTTTGAAGACAGCAAGATACAATGTGGAAGTAATCAAGCCTTTTCCATACCAGCCAGCCCAATCTCCAGTTACACTGAAACCTGCCTGTCAACAGCCCGCGTTCATACCATTATGCAAGCCTATGATGTATCATCCACAGAGGGCTTTGCTTCACTAGCCCCCCTCCAAAATCTCCCACGTCCATTACCACCTTTATGTAAATCCTTTTTTTTAGAATGCTGGTGATTTGTTCTGTTGCGCGGTGGAACCCAGTCCTTGCCAACTGCTCAGCCAGTTCAGAATATAGTTTACTTTTTGCTGTGCTGCTATCTAGCTTCTGCTGGGAATCAGTGGACATCCAGATCACAAGCTGATATTTTGTCTACTTTGCCGACCTCTGCACAATTTTCCTCTCACTTGGTTTCCCTGCCATTTTCCACACACATGTTTTCTATATTTGTTTATTTTTCTGCTTTAGACCCGGATCAACCTGGTGATGTCCATTCATGTCATCACGGTTCGCTTAGAAAAACTACTTGGTGCCCGTCGGGAACCAAATTTTCGGTTCCTGAACGCTCTAATTTTTGGTGTGAACACGTCAACCAGTATGAAATAAGGTGTGGGAACCGGCAATGGCACGGTTGTCTGTTGCCCTGATGCCTATATGCCTATAGTGGACTAGTAGTCGTAGAGGCAGCACTGTTTGATAATGCAGTGTTGCTCAACCAGTCAACCAAAATACCCAGAGGGAAGAGAAGGGTAAAGTATGATGTTATTATTTAAAATTGAATGAAGGAATTGAATAGGTTATCATAATCTTTGTTTAGTGTCTTGTTTTTTCATGTCTTAACCTTTTTTTTAAACACTCACCCTGTAAAAAGTTAATTAAGTTTGAAAATGATGTGAATGTTATGTGCACCATTGTCATAATGGAAATACAATGTAGTCTATCTCCGCTGATGCAACCTAACTTCACTAATTACAACTCTAAGTGTACTTCCTACATAAGCACTGTGTAGTTCACAATCCATGAATAGCCTAATCCACAGACTTATTAATTATCAGCATATTTTAATTGTCTTACATTAATAATACTTTCCATGGTCCAAGTAGCATATTGCAATAGATAGGCATTAGCAAAGCGTGACATTTAGCTTTGTTGTTCAGTTAGCATTAATATTTACAATAGTCCCCACTAGCTTAGAGCAGAGAGGGTAAATATGGAGGCACAGACGGTTAAGTTCCGTGTTCTAATTTTGCAAAGGAGAGGGTGGATTCCCCATTTATGCAGACCAGAGTTGAGCCCTCATACACTAATCATTGAAAAGTTTATATTGTGATGTTATGTGACACTCCCACATAAACAACACTGATCCTGGCTTCTTGTCTTTTCACACTCTTATGCAATGTGCAGTTCAAACTGAGTGTTTTCTAAACAAGAGAAGCAGCCAGGTTTAGAGGTGTGTGTGTGTGTGTGTGCAATGATGGATTAAAAGAGATTTTTGGTGCTGAATATCCCTACGTGCCATGATGCCAGACTCAGTGAGTGACGCTCTTGTGTGTGGACACTCACTGCAGACCCACGGGGAGTGTTTGACCCCATAACACAAAGCAGAGCGTCACTCTCGTGCCCTCAGAGGAGAGCATTAGGGGTATTTGTCGGCTTTTTGCCCCCCTCTCTCAGCGCAGTGAAGATAAGCCCGTCGCCATGAGGGGAAGCAGGATTTATACAAGCCAGTGTGTATGTGTGTGTTTGTGTGTGAGTGTGTGAGACAGACTCTTAGTTCACCAGGGGACAGGAGTGCTTCAGGACAGGATCACAAATGCATGTAGGATTTGTGTGTGTGCAACTGAGTGTGTGTGTGTGTGTGTGTGTGTTTGTGCATCTGTCTGTGTGTCTGTGTGAGTGAGTGACTGAGTGAGTCGGGTGGGTAGTGGTGTCAACACACCTCAACCACCCCCCCCCAAAAAGCCAGGCAGTGAAAGGCCCATCCATAATTCAAAGAGAGGGCATGTTTTCTTAACACACAACTTGTGAAGTGGAAAGCTAACAGTGGCTATAATTGTGCCCATGGAACTCGGGCATCAGGGGGTGAAAAGAAGTCAACTGAAATGTTACTGACTTTAAAGAGGGAAGACGTGTCAAGAATGCACTGGGCATGCCCCGATCAGCCTGCTGTTATTTTCACATGGGCCGAGGAAAAATGGGAAGTTTATTGTCAGTGTATCTTTTGGCAATGAGTCTGATCTTTCACACAAGCTGCTCTGTTAAAGGGAAGGTCTAAACATACATTTCACCTAGCTTCATATAAATGGTAATCATAATATGAGCCAGGCTCCATGGGGAGGTACACATTTCTCTCATCTCGTCATTTTCTTTCCTTTTAAACAGAGACAGAAATTGACATGATAGCACTAGGACCCACCAGTTAGGTCATAACCTGAGGCTTTACATGCCTCTTAAGGCCCTTTTAAGGCCTGCCTGCATGAATTTAACTGTCTCCAGCAGTCTCCAGTGTTGCAATAAAACACACACACACACACACACGCACACACACACACACACATAGTAAAAGTACACATCATTAAAGTTTAGCATCTCAAGATTATGCATTTAGGAGGGCAAATGAAAAAAATGTTTTTCTTTTAGCCTGCCGCAGCACGTGTTCAAAGCAAGACGGTGCATGCGAGTCTCCTTTTCTCTCGCTGTCTTTGTGGAGATGTTTTTTTTTCTAAAGACATAAATCTTGTAGATAAATAAATGACACGGGCGCAGCGCGCCGATTAGACAGACGCGCACACTGTAGCTCCGAGATGCAGATATTAATTTCACATTTCACAGGGCGCCATCGACTCGCTCTGAGGACCCTCAATCCAACAGACAGACAGGCCTCAAGACATCTCATCACACACGCACTACACACACACAGACACACACAGCATCAACACATACACACTAGACATCTCATCACACATGCATTACACACTGGTGTTTTTTTTCTCTCTCTCACTCTCTCTTTCTCTGTACAAAGACAGTGACTCATAAGTACAAACACACACACACACACACACATGCACACGCACAGCGAAAGCAGTTCATTAGCCGTAATCATTCACAAGCACACCCTCCAGCTAGAAGTTCATCACAATGCAATCCAAACAAAATCACTTTTCTGCTGTGCTTTTTTCCCTCGTCTCCCTAAGATGCATCCACCACTCCACGTCCCCCTCTTCTATACAGCAGCACATTTCTGCAGGGAAAGCAGACTCACGCTTAGCTTCGCTTAGCATGGTCACCAGGCCCTAATGCAATCAGCGACATATGTTTCATCAGTAAATTCTTCCATTTAGTCTAGCTCTTCAGACGCACTGTCGAGGGGAGAGAGACATTGGCAATGGCAACAGTGGAAAGGGCTAAATGCAACGCCGCTTACCTCAGAAAGAGCGAGCTTTTCTGCAAATAAACAAAAGAATAGTTTTCGTACAGAATGGCAGAGCAATAGAACTAGGAAGCAGGATTCAATTCTGGGTGAGGAGTTGAGAGAGTTGAAAGAGTCAATAAAGTGACTGATTTTGTTTGTGGGTAGTCATTTGTTGCAAAGCCAGGGAAGGGATTTGGGGATAACAGAGGATCTCAAGAAGCAAAGGCAAGAGGTTTAAAAAGGCCTGCTTATTGATGCAGTCTTCAAACTTCAGCACCGTGTGAAATGGTATTTATTGTAAAAAGAGTCAGTACGTGATTGTTTTCATTCATTCTTTTACATACATGGCTTTTAATGATGTTTTGACCTTTTGGTCTTCCTGAAGTGTCAAAACATCATTGTGAGCCAAGCACAAAAAACAAAGATATGTAGACTCTTTTTTTGATACATTTTGCCTTGCATGGGATACACATAGTGACTTTCTAAAACAGCAGCCTGTGAAACCAACATTCAACATTGACACACCTCCAGATCCTAATGAGAAGCATACAATGAAAAAGAAAAAAAAAGAATGTGTGAAAGAGGAGAGGTAATGGAGAGTGATTTTCTTCTTGTGGAAGTTTGACTAATAGATGGTTAGGCCAGAAGATCATCTGTGACAGCTGGTCAGAATCTGGATTCCTGCACCTTCTCACCCCCTCCGCCTGTGCAGCCTGGACACACACACATACACACACCACACACACACACACACACACACACACACACATAAACAGACACCAACTCTGCCACACAAACACACATCTACACACAAATAAACGCAGCTTCACATTCACACACATATTCATATATGCACACACGCGCACACATACACACACACACACACACCTGCACACAAAGAAACACACCTTTACATTCACACACATATGCATAAAAGCATAAAACACACACACACACACACACACACACACACAGTGAAAGCAAAAAAGGAACTCCCGCTTTGATCTCTCTCTCCTCTCCATCTCTCTCTCTTTTCCCCATCTGTCTTTATCACTTCTGCGAGCTCCAGCGTGATAATTAAATGTGATCATTTCATCGTGAGCGCATTCTTATAACGGCATCTTAATTACCTTGAAATAACTTGGTTATTATCAAGTGATTAGCTCCGATGATGAGAAAGAAGTAAAGACGTTTTCCTCTCCTTAGGTGAAATGATTCTCTTTTATACACGTGTCTCGGACAAAATACATCCTCCTCACATGGAAATAATTGTGCTAGTCTAATGCGTGAAGGAGTGAAACGATGTAATATGTTTTTTTTTTCACATACAACACACAGTCAAATTTAAATATGACCTTGAGAGACAAGTACTACAGTCAAACGTGTTGCTGTCACACAAATGACATTGTGGAGCTCATTACTTTGCATAATTGCTCACACAATAAACCATATTCAACATTAAATCATGTGTGTAAAATACTGCAGCAGTGCAACACATTACAAAAGGGGAACATAATCTCAGATGTCAATGATTAACTAGCTCCTTGTGGTCTTAATAACCATATAATATCATTTAAAGGAGACACGGAAGGCTATGATGGATTAACCTGATTGCTGTCATTAATTAACACCTAATGGCTTGCCCCCAGGTCTGAAAGGTGGGCTGAGAAATTCTCCATGCCGTATAGGTTTGACATGGTCGGACATGTTTAAAGATGAGGCAAAGACAAAGGTCTGGCATGTGGGGCAACCAGGCACCAGCCTTGTAAGGCAAGCAGATGCTCCGTAAGATCCTCATTATAGGATATATATATATACTTATTTATTTATTTTATTTTTTTCACAGTCAGAGTGTGGAGACGTAGGGAGCCAGAAAACCTCTATGGATATCTGAATGCAAACTCTTTTGTCCCACAAAAGCATATACTTGACCTTTTGAGCAGAAGAAAGCAGTATAATGTTGAGACAAGTGAATTATTGTACTGTAAGTTCTCAATGCAAATGCAATTAATAAAGCATGATGCCTTTATACATTAGCTAAATGTGTGAGAAAGCTAAATGTGCAGTCTTGCTAATTTTGCTGCAATGATGCACTAGCCTCACATTCAGCATAAAATAGTCTTCATGCTTTTGACATAGACATGGGTTTATTCTTCTCATTTCTAAAAATGTCCTAATAAGAAATATTCTTAAAAATACTTCATCGCTGAGAAGTCAGTCGAGGGAAAAAAAGCTCATCTCCCTGCCTCTTCCCAGGTCTTTCATTCTTCTTATTTTTCTTAATGGTGATTTAGGAGATTAATTGAATGACGCTGCCGGGGACAGTATTTGGCTGCTCATCACTTTCCCGTCACCGTGTGACCCGATGTGACGAAGGCTCCTCTGGTGCGGTGCGCCGCAGTTCGGCTCAGTGCAGTGTGGTCCGAAAGTATTTATCAGGATAATGTATGGTTTGGGAGCTAAGGTTCTGGACTCGGTCTCACCTGCAATATGTCTTAATTTCTACAGGAGTCCTGCGACAGCACCATGGCAGGAGCCACCTTGTAATGATTGTTATGTCCTATCAGTGCAGCTGCCAGAGGACGGCATGTGTAATTGGCTTTTTTTGTTGTTCGTTTAAAGATGGAAGAATTGTTTTTACAGTAGCGAGATATGACTGATTCCTGTCGGTGCCTCTAGAGCTGAGGTCAAGCTGTTGGTACACACAAATGTAAAGACACACTGCAGCAGAGCACACACTCACACACACACACACAAACACACTGTGCCCCAACCAGGGAAGACTGCTATCACACAGCTGTGCATGAATGCTAGTGCGAATGAGTGCCAGCAACATGAGCCGGCACTGAATTTGGATGTGGAAGGAAGGTGGCCCAGGCGAGGCCCAGAGATGGCCCCGGTCCACTTCATCAGCAATCGCAAAGGAGCCAGCTTCGGCCAGTCGCTCCAGTCCTGGTCACATCCCATTGGCCAAGACTGCGGTAACCATGACGAGCTCTGGCGAGCGGTATCCAGGAGCCCAAAGTGAGCGTGTGATTCACTGGCAGCAACCTGCTGAGCCAGGCGGAGTGGAGCTGGGCTGAGGCCGAAAGAGACTGGCAGAGTGACAGAGTGGCAGTCAGGTCATAGAGAGGGAGAGAGAAAGGGATAGAGAAGGAGGAAGAGAGAGAAAAATTGGGAGAGAGAGATGGGTAGGAAGAGAAGTAGTTGTCAGGTCAGAGAGAAAGCAGATGGAGACAAATGTGGAGGAGAGAAGGAATGGTCAAAGAGTGGAATAGAGAAACATACTAAATGATGTGATGAGGGGAGTAAAGAGGAATAAATAAAAAAAGGATAAAACATGTACAGGCAGAATGGGATCGAAGGTGTGAAGGGTACAGCAGATATGAACCAGAGAGAGGGAGAGAGAGACAGAGAATGGGAGGACAGCAGGAGAGAGAGAGGGAGAGAGAGACAGAGAATGGGTGGACAGCAGGAGAGAGAGACAGAGAATGGGTGGACAGCAGGAGAGAGAGAGGGAGAGTCTGAAACAGATTGAAAGAGGTATGAAGAGGAATAAAAGGAGCGATACCAAGAGGAATGGGAAAGTCAATGGAGAAAAGACAAAGAGAGAGAAAAGACAGAGTGAAGAAAGAGAGAGGAGCAAAACATAGAAAATAGAAATAAAGAGGGGGATATAAGAGAGACAGGGAGGAAGTAAGGCGTTGGAAAGAGAAACAGAAAGACGAGAGAGAGAGAGAGAAAGGAGTGAGGGTTAGAGATGGCAAACAAAGAAAGGGAGAAAGACAGAAGAGAGAGAGGGGAGAATGAGAAGGAGAGACACCAGCTGCCCAACTGATTGGTGAGGTGAAACGAAAGCCATTTTTCAAAAGGCCAGCGGAGCGAGAGAGAGAGAGAGACAGAGAGAGAAAGAGAGACAGACAGACAGAGAGAGAGAGAGAGAGAGACGGAGAGAGAGATTGCCGTGGATCTGCCCACATCTCTACTCTATCTCTCTGTCTTTCCTATTCATCTGGACATGCTGAGACAGAAGAGGGGAAGATGGAGGAGAGAGGGGTGATGGGAGAGGAAAGAAGAAGGGAGGAG
>JAIFZK010000136.1:6117500-6315000 GCA_027481765.1 Tenualosa thibaudeaui | reverse complement strand
ACTGCTCAGCCAATAAGATGCAGGACAATTATTTACTGGATAGCCAATGAGTTTAGTGTGCCTAGGGGGTGGGTGCTGGAGAGGGACATTTAAATCAAACAAACAACAAGGAAGTCAGGGTAAGCATTACATAAAAGACCAGTGTGTGTGTGTGTGTGTATGTGTGTGTGTGTGTGTGTACACACATGCTTTTAAGGGAGTGTGGTCAGGCTTTGTCATCTGAGTTTGTGTGTGTGACGGTGGGGATATATGTGTGCAGTGTAAGGTGTATGTGTGAGTGAGTGTGTGTGTGTGCAGTGCGTGGTATAAGGTGTGTGTGCAGTCGGTGATATAAGGTGTATGTATATGTGTGCAGTGTATGCTAGGTGTGTGTGTGGGTGTGTGTACGTATGGTGACACTTCGAGAAATGGTGTGTGTATGTGGCGTGAGACAGACAGATGGACGGTGCAGATTGCTGACATTAGCTCACTCTTGATCTAGATCATGAGTCTTCATAAGGCTCATCATCTAACAGACAGCTCCATCTTGGGTTCTGCTCCGACAAGCTGTGCAAATTTAGCGTCCCCATCACGCCCGACCAGCTCGGCACCAGATCTCCACAAGGCCCCGGTTGCGAGAGCAAAAACTTTGGGCGCCAAATACTGCCTTCCTCTTGCAGATGCTGAAAAAAAGTGCCTTCTGATGTCTGCCAGACCTCCAATGTGTAGTCTGACTAATTCATCACGCCAGGGATATGTAGGTCTATTAAACATGCACAGAAGCTTGGGCAAACCAAGCAGGTGGAAACATGGAAAAAGAAAAAAAACATCTTTGGAGAAGGTCAACTCAGTGAAACAGGTCAGTGAATCTTACACTCACTCGCCATAAGGAACAGCTGGTGTAGAAGTTTATTTTTAATCCGATTTATTTTTAATCCTTAATGATCTGAATCCACAAAAAAATAAAACAAGTTTTACATACACACATGCAGACAGTTCAAAGGGCCTTGAGCTCTGGTCAAGGAAAGTTTGTCACAAATAAATAAAATATAACTATAAACTGATAAAATAAGTAATTACCAATTAAAAAATATCTTACTGTAATTCAGACCATATTTTCTTTTTGTGAGTAATAGTTAGAAATGTGACACAGGCAAAAGTAAAACAAAACCAAGGAGTCAGTGATATGATCGGTTGAGACATATTCCTCTCACTCTCCCCCTTCCTCATTCCCATACTATTTTCACATCTGGTCATATTGAACATCTCCTGCTCCGAGTCGGAGTGGCAAACTCTGCTCTCCTGAGAATCTTCTGAGTCGTGACGCTTCTGCATTAAACATCACCTCTAGCAGCAGCAGCAGCAGCAGCCCTGGCTCCACCGTACATGCACCCCCCATTAGGAGAGCACAGCCTACCTGCACTTTTAGCAGAGACTATTCCACGTTATGGCACCATTCAGGTACTGACGGAAGCAAATGAGTGTATTTTGAGGCAAGGGAAACAAGAGGGCAATGGGGAATGGTGTTATATACGGCTTAGTGAGGAGAGGTGAGCCAATGCATAATGTAGGAACAACAGCAGCGAGATGGGGACCCAAATGTGTTGCCTCATGGAAACTGGGTCAGTGGGCTCTGAAAATGACACTTTTGGGACAAAATATGGGCAGGTATAGTTCAGGTGAGGCTGGCTGAAAATGGAAGTGGGGAAAATGTATATATGTTCTTTGCACTGTATCAACATGATGTCTTGTTAAGTGAAATAGCAGATTTATTTGCCTGGTTGACATATAGAAGTACAGTGCACGTACTTGTATACTGTGTCAATGGAAAAGGCAGCTGGTTTGTTGCCTAGGGTGCTTTTTTAAAGCCTTTATGCGACCTATTGGTGAACCAAAAGAAAATTGAAATCCAAAGTTACAGGGTTTAAACAATAGGACGTTGATAATTAGAAAAGAAAAAAACAACAGCACTACTTTGTGCTGATTGGTGGAAAGCCATTTTGAGGTTGACACCCATTAATGATAGTGTGGATGGAAACTGATCCCACTGCCAGACCATAGTGTGTAAAAATGTAAACACTGTGTGTGTGTGTGTGTGTGTGTGTGTGTGTGTGTGTGTGTGTGTGTGTGTGTGTGTGACCTTGCCAGGTTGGTGTGTAGCGTCATTACAGATCTGAATTGGGCTAAACACAGGAAAAAAATGGCAGACACACACTTTGGTCTAGTTGTTTATTGGAAATAGAGAGCAAGCTGAATTTGACCAGACTGTACAGTCTTGGAAGAAGAATGTTTGGTGTTGCAAGATGTTTACTTTAGGTTACTGCAAAACAGACAAAACAGATAACTGGTGCTGTTATTGAACTGAGGCCTTATACAGTACAAGCTTTTCCCAGCTTACTTTGGGTTTACCTTCACCTCTACTGCACTCGCTTAATCTATTTGCCTTTGCCCACATTCTCTCTCTCTCTCTCCCACACACACAAACACACACACACACACACACACACACACACACACACACACACACACGTATAAAGGCCATTGTCTTCATGACGAGGCTGGATGCTGAAGGATGGTGGGGACGATGCCCCTTAGCCCAAAGGGGACCCATCTAATGAAAGGCTTCAGCTGTGCTGGGGCCAGTTGAAAAATACTGAAAATGGAGAAAAGTTTTTTTGCCAACCAAACACCCCACCACACACACACACACACATACACAAACACCCACATACTCACCACAAACACTTTGTCACAAGGACACACACACAAACACACACAGATGCAGCTACCCACCTCTGATGATGTGTCCATAGATTTATGAGTCCATTTCCTCTGGCCTTGGGTGAAAACTCCCTGCCTTTCGCTGAAGACAGCTCTTTGCATTATGTTGGCAGTCCAGCAGCTGGACCACAGAAATAGAGTTCAAGTATGGAGGGTAGTGGAGTAAAAGAATACACTGTCCTTCCTGTTTGTGTTTTTTTTGTTCTTGTTGTTTATTTATTTATTTGTTTATATACATCCAATGTCTTTTTTTCTTTCTTCCAAACCCACAAATCAGTAGTCTGCTAAAGCTGGACAGGTTAGAAGGGTCAGTGGAATGAGTCACTGTGACCTATGGGAGTGGAATGGTCCTGCCATCGTGACAACAGGACATTCTAGAATGTTCTGCTTCTTTGGCATCTCAGGCTTCACAGGAGCAGCAACACAAGCAAATGTTTATCAGAGAGTGAGACAGAGAGAGTACTCTCCCTACTGTCCCTCTGGCATTGAGACAGGGGAAAGGAGAAAAAGGGATTGAGAGAGAGAGGGAAACTATGAGGAGACAGAGAGAGAGAGAGAGAGAGAGAGAGAGAGGAAGATAGAAAGAAAGAGAGAGTCTTCCCACCTTGATTAATTATGGCTGCCAGCCACATCAGCACTCTGTGTTGAAAGTCGAAAGAGTGAGGAGTATGTGTGTGTATGTTTTCGCAGGTGTGTCTGTTTGTGTGTGCGTTTGTGTTTGTGTGTGAGCATTAGGACAGTACCAAGGACACAACACAGACACAGGACAGAAGAAACACATTGCAGACACACTCATACAGCTTTTTTTGCCATTTTGTTATCTTCAGATAGCTGTGCTTTTGATTCACCATTCAGCGCTTATATTGCCCAAATTTGCTGAGGAAAACAATAAAGCCCATTTACTTGTGGTGCTTTGAAATATCTGTTGCTTTCCACCAAAGAGAGGTTCATTTGTCAACCCCGGGAACAACACCAAGATTTGAATATTGTCTTCCCTGGATAGCGCCTCCACACGCCGCTTGATGGATGACTAGGAAAGCTATATTGAGATGAGATCGAGTGATTTAGTGCTAGCCTGGACCTTTCAGCAGTGACGTTAAACAGAGACCTCCCACCTATTAGGTCTTTGCTGATTTCCAGGGCAAGGCCTTATGTGTTAGTGTACAAAGATGAGCCTGACACAGTTCACAGAGTTCTAACTCTGCGTTGTTTATAGAATTGTGCTTTCTCAGCATATATATTTGTATGGGAAAAAAAATTCTATATTTTCTATATTCTATAGGATTATAAAAGAAATTCTAGTCTAACAGCAACCTAGTGTCTATCTTTGGATGATAACGAGCGTAAATTTTCATTTGGGACCAAAGCAACATCAGAATAATTTTAAGTGCAAGACTAGGCTGAGCATATACAATAAAAGAGCATATAGTGACAGCCTAGGGAACAGTCTCACTGCAAAATGAATCACTACTTTGAGCCACTGACGAGGCTACAAATATCATCACACCTCTGCACAGGTGTAGAGAAGGTCCCATCAAACTAAAGTATTTTGACCTTTGTAAATGTAAAAAGGGTACATAAAGAAGTCTTTGATTTGATCAGTCAGGGCATTACTAAGGATCTTACTCAAGCCATTTCATGTAGACCTGTTTACCTTTGCTGTATAAATTTAAACATCCCTCTGACAGCAATTCCTTAATATTACCTTGGCAACATTACAACTTTTGAAAGACTTGTCGCTTAGTCAGTAGTGCCTCCTTTTTAAGGGAGGTCTTTGTAAACTCTAGGGCACTGAGAGATTTACAAGGCTTTCACCAGCCAGCAGTAGGCTGCTTTGCCTCTCTGCTCATCACTGGCCAATTTCACCTGCTGCTTTTGCTCAGCACAAAAGTGCTTTACGTCACTAAGTCACCAACACCTACAGCTGTACTGGCTACAGAATTAGCTGTATAGCTAATAACCCTGCTTCAGATTCAAAAATACACATGAATGTTGACAAGTTTCAACAATGCTGGTTAATTATACATGATACTGACCCAGTGTGCAGAGTTTAAAAATGCTGTTGCTGACCATCAAGTAACATTATATCAGGCAGACTGCTAATCGATAGCAACTAGCATGCCATATTGCCTTGTAATGTAATATGTAGCTAATGTAAGCAAGCTAACTTGTTTTTGGCCAGCCATGGACATATTGGTGACACTTTACTTGACGGATGAGTAGATAACACATTTATAGCAGCTGTCATAAATTGCTCACAAAGCATTCATGACATGAGTCAACATTCATAACCAACCTTTCATAAATGTGGAAGACAGAATGGTGACAACTTATCAAAATAAAAGTCCAACAGTCTCAAAGTAGCTTTGCCGTTTTTGTTACATGATCATCTAAATATTTCATGAATATCATTTACATTTACATTTACATTTAGGCATTTAGCAGACGCTTTTATCCAAAGTGACTTACAAAAGAGGATAACATTCAAGCTACAACACAATGAAAGAACAAACAAGGAGTGCATGTTGCTAACATAGAAACTGCACCATTTTAAGTTGAAAGTGCAACAGTGCAGAGAAATTAAATTGTTAAGTGCATTCTCAAAGGAGATATTCTTGGAAGAGCTGGGTCTTCACAAGTTTCTTGAAGGTGGAGAGGGTATCAGTTGATCTGGTAGCACTTGGGAGGTCATTCCACCAGCGTGGAACCAGATATGAGAAGAGTCTGGATTGACCTGCACAAGGTGTTGGCCGTGTTAGAAAAGCGGTTATCGGGTGACATAGGGCTTCAGTAGAGAATTCAGGTAGATGGGAGCAGACCCATCATTCACCCTGTAGGCCACCATAAGTGCCTTGAATTTAATGCAAGCAGTCAAGGGTAACCAGTAAAGTTCAATGAACAGTGGTGTGACGTGTGCCCTTTTTGGCTGGTTAAAGACCAGACGTGCAGCTGCATTCTGGATCATCTGTAGCGGTCTCACCGCACAGGCTGGTAGGCCAGATAGGAGGACATTGCAGTAGTCAAGCCGAGAGATAACCAGGGTCTGTACCAGGAGCTGGGTTGCATGTTGGGTTAGGTACGTATGAATATTGTGTGAAGTCAAATGTCACTTTACTATACAAGTTATGAAGTATTCATAATCACATGTGAGTTTAAAACTGGGAGGTAAACTACATATTTATGACAGCTATTATGAATGTGTTATGTACACTTCTGTCAAGTAGTGTTGCCAAAGTGTCGTCAATTTATAACCTACATGTGTCATTTTACATAACTCTATGGGAGCAAGTAAATACAGACACAACCAACAGTTTGATCCTCTTACATGAAGTTATCTCCAAATATCCATGATTACTAACTTTAGCTTGCATCAACCCATGTTGTTGATTTTCTGTCTTTCTCATTGATTGTGCAAACAAACATCATACTTTACCATTAATTTTGACATGTCAAAATCACATTATGACCTCTTGGAGAGTCATTTAAACTAGTAAAAAACTTGACATATTTTACACCAGCATTTATGATCCTTTAATGTCTGTATGAGCTCACCCTAAGCTGCAACACAGTATATACTTTCGATATATTTTTGAGGTGACATGTTTGAGAGCTACAAACATCTCCATTTACCAGCCACCATATGGCAGATGTTCTTGTCTAATCTGACTGCAGATGTTCCTATCTAATCTGACTGCTGTGCGAACCGTGCATACATAACCACCATGAAGAACTTAGGCTTAATGCCACTATAATGGACCTGGTGCACAGGTGAGTACAAATGGATTGGCAAGAGCTACAAGCTCAAATACACACTTTCAAATAGCAAACACAGACACACACGCACACTCACACAAACACTCACACACACACACACACACACACACACACACACACACACACACACACACAAACACTCACACACACAAACACACTCATATCATGCAAGGATGTGAGCATTAAGTTCTGCAAACTCAGTTAAGAGTTGATACGTTGATATTACGCCACTCTTTTACTTGTGTCTTCCGCAAGGACCCGGAGGCTGTAAGAAACGCTGCTCTGCAACTTAAGTCTTTATAAATAGATCCCTCGGCTAATGTATTAACTGAGCCTTAATTGCAAAGAAGCCTTCTCTGGCTTCAATTAGGAATGCCCAAGGGGATGGACACACTTTCCCAGGCCCCGCTATAGCTCTCTGAGGAAGGCTTGTCCGCAGTCTTGCCTTGTCTCGTCTTGTCATTTCGTCCAGCCCTGCATGCCATTACTTCCCCTTACTGAGGCAACTATGTGCTCAGCATGGGGAGACAAGATCCAGTAGTGAAAGTTGTGTGTGTGTGTGTGTGTGTGTGTGCATATGGATATGAAGCATTGGCCATTTTCATATTGGAGATGGGCGAAATGGAGGCCTCACTAGATAGCATCGCAAGAGGGGGGTTATCACTGTAAATGTGCTGCCACTCTGCGGAAGGATCGAGATTAGTTTGCCTCGGCAAGGGGGCTTGTTCTGCAAGACCCAAATATATAATAGGATCTCGTTCACTCCTCGTTCCGCTAGCAGTATCACACACACAAAATAATAAAAAAAAACACACAATGTCAAACATGCACATGCACAAACTCAAAAGAGTATAGATTATTATTGATTTTTACTATTATCTTTTGTAATGATTTTGTTGTCTCTAGGAAGACAGCAATGGCAGATCTGATCTCCAGAAAATATATACAAATATATTATGTGTTTTGGTACATCTTACAGAAATTCTTCATATCTGCACAATTCTGAAATGGTTAGAACAAAGAACAGATTGCAGCTGGAGAATCATCCAGCCATAGTTTAAAATGTTTTCTGCAGTCAATGGTGATCATTTTAATCACACTTCAGTAACCATCAAATCAAATGAGTTTAACTTTTCTGAGTTGATCTTATGAAAAATGGCTACTATGACTACTTCACCCCATGGTTGTCCTATTTAGGAGGCAACACCATCAACCAAGGAACTGACACTAGTGAGATACTGACACTGACACTGAGGCAGAGAGAGAATAGATTGTTTAAGACGTTTCAAGGGGAGTCATAATTGATTTAAATTAGGAACATTTGGATAAGTCCAGCATCTAGGCTTCCTTATAGGGGGGATATATTTTCAGTGACAGCATTTCGAAGCTTGCCAATGTTGATTCATCATAATCAGCTGTTTTCACACAAAAGATAATGAGAGGCAGGGGAAAAAAAAGAAAAATCGCACTGTTTTTCCAATGCACTTGGCGCGGCAAATAGTCATCTAATCCAATTACGGACCCAGGCAAACAGAATAACATGTCTCTTGATATTGGGATTTTATTTCAATGCATCCCCTTATCCTTTTGCTTTGTTAACAGCTTGAAAATGGCTTGAAAGATTGAAAATCATTGGCTCTGTTGTCTCCTGACAGAATGTATTTACCTGATGCTGGGGAGGCTTACATTTTCAGATTGACAGTGTCAAGAGCAGCAAGTTAGAGTCTGCACTCATACAGTAGCCTCTGAATTACAAAGTGAGGATTTTAGGGGTTTGTTATTTGAAAACAAATATTAAAACTAATATTTTGTTAACACAACCTACATTGGGTTTATCCCAGTGTATTTTTGGTTACCTGCTGTTCTTGTCTGTGTGTAGATAGATAGATAGATATTAAAATCATCTCTCTCTCTCTCTCTTTTGGCTGTTAAATCTCAGCCAATCTATTCATAGTGTAAAATTGTGACATTGTCTATACTGTAAAACACTCCCATACACAATTAAAAACCTTGTGCTAGCCTAGCGTAAATCTACATTGAAGTTCCCAGGACCTGGCTTAGTCAATGAACTAGAAACTTGCCCTGGTTGTATATGGATGTTTATGACAGCTTTTAAACAGTATGGCCATAGCACTGAAGCATAACGGGTTATTGCATCCATTCAGACATTTAGGAGAAAAACACGTTTGGAAAGGAAGAAAATGTGTGTCACCGTGGTAAATGTGTCATGTATTGATCACAGTTCATTTGGCAAACCACACACACACACATACCTACACTCTCTTAGTCTCTCTGCCATGGATTTGACTGCCTTGCAGTGATAAGCACTGGGAGAAGAAATAAAGTATGAATACATTCCACTAGGTGCCACATCCTGTAACAGAGTTGTCATGCACCACTCCTAAATGCTTTGATCTCAGGATCACCCCTAAACTCACATGATGTGCCTTCTTACTGGTTTTTCAACTTCTAGATTAAAGTAGAAGTGTAGGGTGTGTGTGTGTGTGTGTGCGCGCGCGCTTATGTAGCCTACTCACAGCAGATATTTCAGCTGTAGTTTAACTCTGTCACTTTCTCTCCTTTCATTTCATTCTCTCTTTTCGTCTTCCAAATCCATTTGGTAAGGGCAATAATACAATGAAATGAAATCACAGGAGCTGGCTTCAGAAGTCCTTTTGCTCTGCCCAGGTCACGCCGATCTCAGTACCATCCTCTTGACCTTTCTTGGAACATTTCATCAGATGTGGCCTCCCGTCTTCATGGCAACATGCCACCTGAGGACTATCTTGCACTCACTTATTCACTCCAATCATTTTTTTTCCCACTTATCCTGTACCTTCCGTCAGTACGAGCAGACCTTGCTTTAGACATTGCCATGGCCCTCTTGACGTCACCAACTGATAACCGGTTGATTAGGCTTTAATTCTTGAACCCAACTTTGGGAGTCTGCATCACTTTGGATAAAAGTAAATACAAGTTCACTTTAACTTTAAAGGAGTGTGCACAGAGAGAAGTTTTGCCTTAGGGTTCTAGTTATCTCAGACCAGAGTCGACAACACCGAAATTGGGGAAAATTAAGTTTGGCACAGCTGTGGAAAGACAGACAGATGTTTAGAAAAATAGGATGCTAGCACAAACAAAGGGCAGGAGGGGAGGGTGGAGTAGGTGGAAGTGATTGGGTGAATATTAAAAAATACAAGTGAGAAAGTGAAAACAAACAAAGAAACAAAGACAAACAAACAAAAAAAGAACAGTGAGCAAGAAAGCATGAGAAAAGCTCTCCTATGAGCAAGCACTCTAGCAATTAGCTGGTCAGATGGACTCAAAGCGGAGCGGAGCTTCTGGCTGCTGCGACGAAGTGGGCCCAGCACTCTCCGACTCAATTAGCTAGAACAAATAAGCCTTGATGCCTTTCAGGGTCACTCGCTCGCTAATGGTCAATGCTTGCGAATGGCACATTCAAGGTCACCAAGGTCAGGCCCGTCAACGCGCCATCTGTCACCTAGGGCTGCCGTGAAAAGTCTGTATTTTCCATGATGAACTCACAACAGACTGCCAGGAAACAGTCATCTCTATGCAGTTTTGATCTGTGTTTTTTGGACAGGAGTTATTTTTTTTGTGGAGTATGTCATAGCATAGTGGAATATATACATAATGGCCTGTTTTGATTGAAAGGAAGGCAAAAGAGAATTATTTGACATACTGTTTTTATCCAGTAGACACTTTTACTCAAACTTAATTGACAGCACAATTTGACCAGTGAAACTATTTAAAAATAAGCTAAAAAAAGCTTAAAACTAAACATAAAAAAATATGTTTGCACATTGGTTAATCAGGCGACCCATGAGAACATCTACTTAAGGATCTAACTTGAGAACTAGCTGTTTCCAAACCTTCACTGAGGCGAGTGTGTGTACATCATTCCTGGCAGAGCCTGTCTCTAGTTCCTCATCCATTATAGCCCACACAGATTGCAGCGTCTGACACTTTGTTTGACCAGGTGCATACAGCAGTGCCATTAAGATACCATAACACTAGGCTGTTTGAGGACTCTCTGCACTTATGAGGTCACACACTAGATGAGTCAGCGTAGCTGTGGCCACACAGTGTAGCGTGTGTTATGACAGAGCTGACAAATGCAGTGATATGTCACGAATGCAGTGATATGACACTAATAGTCCATAGGCCTTTGCTGGCCAATGTTTCACTAAAGGTGTATTACTGACAGTGCTGACATGTCCTCTGCAGTGAAGAAAATCACTCTACCTCACAAAGAGAAGTAGGAAAACAGATGATGATGGTGAGGATGATGAGTATGAATATAATAATAATAATAATAATAATAATAATAATAATAATAATAATAATAATAGTAATAATAACAATAACAAAACAACAACAATAGTAATAATAATAGTAACAGTGGCTTATGCGAATCTGTTTCACATTAAAATGAAGAAATTAATCTATCATTAGAAAGCCATGTCATCCCAAAAAACTCAAACATACTCAGATTCCCCATCAGTATTAGCAATACCTGTCTTTGTTTACTTTTTTTAACTGGACCAACATGTACCTTTTCTTCTCTGCTTTTGAATTGCCCTTTATACTATCCAGCACTCAAATTATGTTTCATGACAGCATTTTGCCCTCCATTTGTATCTCGGTTTACAGGCCCATCAGGAAGCATGGGGATCATTAGGAGGGGATGAGTTCAGCTGGAGAGGACTGGAGGGCAGGACACAAATGATCTGTGCTATCTCTGTGAGCTTTAGTCACTTCCAAGGTCAGGCAAAATGACTAGGATGGAACAGGTACTTCTGGAGGGTATGGTATGGTATAATATGGTATGGTATAGTATGGTATGATATGATATGATATGATATGATGTGATGTGATGTGATGTGATGTGGTATGGTATGGTATGATATGATATGATATGATATGATATGATATGATATGATATGGTATGGTATGGTATGATATGGTATGGTATGGTATGATATGGTATGGCATGGCATGGCATGGTATGATATGGTTTGGTATGATATGATATGGTATGATATGGTATGATATGATATGGTATGGTATGGTATGGTATGATATGGTATGGTAAAGTATGGTATGATATGGTATGGTATGGTATGATATGATATGATATGGTATGGTATGGTATGATATGGTATGGCATGGCATGGTATGATATGGTAAAGTATGGTATGGTATGGTATGGTAAAGTTTGGTATGATATGGTATGGTAAGGTATGGTATGATATGGTAAGGCATGGTATGATATGGTATGATATGGCATGGCATGGTATGATATGATATGGTAAGATATGATGTGGTATGGTTTGGTATGATATGGTATGGTATATGATATGGTATGGTATGGTATGGTATATGATATGGTATGGTATGGTATGGTATGGTATGGTATGGTATGGTATGGTAAAGTATGGTATGATATGGTATGGTATGATATGATATGGTATGATATGGTATGATATGATATGGTATGGTATGGTATGGTATGGTATGGTATGGTATGGTATGGTATGGTATGGTATGGTAAAGTATGGTATGATATGGTATGGTATGATATGATATGGTATGATATGGTATGATATGATATGGTATGGTATGGTATGGTATGGTATGGTATGGTATGGTATGATATGGTATGGTAAAGTATGGTATGATATGGTATGGTATGATATGATATGGTATGATATGGTATGATATAATATGGTATGGTATGGTATGGTATGGTATGATATGGTATGGCATGGCATGGTATGATATGGTAAAGTATGGTATGGTATGGTATGGTATGGTATGGTTTGGTATGATATGGTATGGTATATCACATGGTATGGTATGGTATGGTATGGTAAGGTATGGTATGATATGGTAAGGCATGGTATGATATGGTATGATATGGCATGGCATGGTATGATATGGTATGGTATATGATATGGTATGGTATGGTATGGTATGGTATGGTATGGTATATGATATGGTATGGTATGGTATGGTATGGTATGGCATATGATATGGTATAGTATGGTATGGTATGGTATATGGTATGGTATGGTATGGTATGGCATGGTATTTTATGGCATGATATTGTATAGTATGATATAGTAAGCAAAACGCTTATAGTAAACTCTAGTTGGACCCAAATCAAAAGTCAAACTGAAGACAGAGGACAAATGCATTAATGTGCATGAATGGGACACTCAAAATATATATATTTTTTTAAAATAAAATTATTGTGGCTGTAAAACCAGAGGTGGTTTAATGTGTAAGTACAACAAAGTTTACTTCCACTTCTCCCTCCTCTGACCAAATATTTCTGTTCAGTGATGGAAAGACACGTCATGTTATTTACAAATTGTGTTTCACTTGCCAAAATTCAGCCAATTCATGCCAGTTAAGTTAAGGGCTCAGGACAGAGGGGCAGTTTTGGATCTGGCCATTTGGGACACAATGACTTTTACGACTGTATTCCTCCCCAAAATAATAATGAAACAATAAGATGAGGACAAATCCCAGTAAATTTTGGCACCAGGATTATAACTGTAGTAATGCCTGTTGTAGAATTATGTCAAACCATCACATCTGAGATTACAATGCATCCGTTTTTGTTTTCCTGTTTTTTTGTTCCCTATTTGTTTTCTAAGCCTGTAGACAGGCCTGCAAAATGACCCTTAAATGACCTCTTTTTCCAATTTAAAAAAAAAAGAATCATTCTGATGATGTCAGTAGAGTACTACGATCCAGTTCTAGTTTATATCTAAGAAACACACCATTATGTTGGTGTGTGTGTTTGTGTGCACGCACGTGTGTGTGCTATTTATTATTACTACTCTTATCTGAATATAATTTGCTCTTTAACTGTACATATTGCATATACTGTATATACTGCACTTGCTCTTTGCACTTCTGATTAGATGCCAAATTGCATTTCGTTACCTGTATTTATACATGAGTAATGACAATAAAGTTGAATCTAATCTAATCAATGCTTGTGTAAGTAAATGCTTGAATGTATGTGTGTGTGTGTGTGTGCCTACTCCTCTAGGTCATCCCAGGATGCCTACACACTCGATTTTAAAGATGAGCAGCATGGAGAGTGGGATTTTGCAGGTGTTAATCCCATGTTATCAGCACGGGAATCTCTTCCCAATCCCCTGGCTTACCACTGCAATGTTTCTATAATATCCAGTGAACTGATCAGCTCCAGAAACCGAGGGTGGGGAAAAGCTGTTCACCTCGTACGCTTCTTATCTGCAATGAGATGGCCGACATAAAGGTCAACATCACGGGGGCATTTTGATTTAAGACGATATTTCTCCGCTCGGGTGGCGGGAGGTCGAGCTGAGGTAACCAAGCGCAGCTACCTGGGAGGAGCTGCTGTCTGAATGTCATGGATTTCCACATCCCTCCTGCGACATCTGAAGAAACAAACAAACAGAAAAAGGGTCCTACGTTAATTGACATGAATGTAAATAAAGAAAGAAGGGAAGTGGGTATTGTCAATAGCCGCTGTTGACTGAACTTTAGCTGCGCCTTTCTGGTCTTCCCACTCACCTGTGGTCTGACCTTCATTACAACGCTGGTTGGACAGAAAGAATGAAAAAAAAAGAGAAATGCCCAATCACGTATGAATATTTATCGCTTTGTTATCCCTGGACACTGTTCAGGCTAAAGTGAGAGAGAGGGAGAGAAAAATGCTGCGTATGCAGAATGACAGCGATTTGCATTAATTTAGCTCTTCCATCCATCTATCCATCCTTCTCTCCCTAACTCTCTCTTTTTCTCTCTCTCTCTCACTTTATCGCCCTTCACCCATGGTCAGCCGAAACCTCGATCCGTCACCGTTCCAGATCCTTCCAGAATTTATAACCGCTGGCGCCGGGCTGATAGACAGCGCCGCTGGCTGTAGCTTAATTACTTTCACCGCTGTCGAGCACCTCTGATCGGCCCCTGCCCTCTTAACTCAACCAAATGGGGGCCTTTCTCTCACTCTGGCTCAGTGCCGTACTGATGCTGTGACATCTTTAAAGGCTGTGTGTGTGAGAGAGAGAGAGAATGAGAAAGAGAGGTAGTGTGAGTGTGTGCGAGGGAGAGAGGATGTGTGTGTGTGTGTGTGTGAGATGGAAGGATAGTATGTGTGTGTGTGTTTGTGGAAATTTATGTTGTGGATGAGTAGATGTGGGTATGAGTGTGAGATTTTTCCACCTCTGTGAATGTGTGTGTGTGTGCGTGTGTGTGTGTGTGAAGGTGCAGGGGTTGAGGATTTGGAGCATCATTAGTGGCTTTCTTGTCTGCATTTTTATTTCGCTTAAGGGACCTTTGCTCAAAAAATACAAGGCACACTTTGGTAGGAGCATGCACTTACCTGATGACCTATGACAGCGGGAGTTTTCACAGTGGAACAACACAGGGCTACCAGCATTTATTCAAGCTCTGAGTTCCTATAGGTCTCTAACCACATCAGGCAAAGACATGACACAGGTTTCCTATTGCGACATCCTTTAGTGACCAGATGCCCCTGGGGTTTGCAATCGGAGGCATTCAAAGGCTAATTGAACACATGGCACAACTTCTCGTTCTCGGTATACACTAAGTGCCCTTGCGGTGAAAGCCATAATGGTCTGTTTAACCTTGGCTGAATACGTATGCACAGCAACGTATGCAAGGTTTACACAACCTCTCTTCTGTGGCACTTTACAGCAAGCTGAGGTTAAACATGATGCCATTATTTACACTCACAGCACCCCCCGTCCAAACACACACACACACACACACACACACACACACACACATCCCTCTCCCTGTTTAAGGATCTTGTGATCTCTTTGACCTTTTCATCGCTAGTGTTTGGCTGTATTAGCGAAACTGCTGCTGGAGACACCAGTGGGGATGTGGTTGGTTTCCTCAGTACAAAAGTGCAGATTATTTTCCTGATTATTCCATGACTCTATTATATATATAATCATGCTTTCAGGGTGTTTCCCCTTTATCTTGGTTTTGTTAATAGATCTACTTGTCAAAGAAACTATAATTAGTTAAAGCAATGTTATTCCTGTGAACAAAAAAAAAAACTTTTTCTACATTTCTCCAGGAAGTGGACAAACACACACACACATATACACACACACACACACACCGCACCACACCACACCACACCACACACTGCGATAGGCACAACTTTGAAAGGTTAATAGATGTTTGAGATCAGACGCACAGACTGCAGATCTTTCCACTGTGGATCAAAAAATGGAGAAAAAAAGCAAGAAATGTTGCTATCGCTGGGAGTGTTCTTGCCCGCCCAGAGCCTGGAGAATTAGACTGGGATCCCCGGCATCCAGGCGGCTGGGAAGGTGCAGAGGGAGATAAGCTCACTCCGTGATGTAGTTTGGAGGTAATCCATTCCGAGCTGTTTAAAGGGAACCATCAGAATGCACTCCCCACCCAACCTCTCTCACACACACATACATACACCTACACATACCTACACACATCCCTGCCCCACACCTACATGCACACATGTTCATACAGACAGACTCTTTCTACACACATGCATGCACATGCACGCACATACAGCTATACTAGCATTTTCTCTCTTTCATGCACAAGTAACCTCTCTCTCAGCTCTCCCTTTTGCTCTCTTTCTGTCTCACACACACACACACACACATGCAATCAAACACACTCACATACACCTGTCTGTTCCTCCTTTCTCCCTCTTGCTCCCGCTTATGGAGTATAGGGAACTGTCACTAGAAGGCCCAGAGTGGAGTAATTCGCTCAGACATTTCCAGAGGATTATATATATATATATATATATATATATATATATATATATATATATATATATATATATATATATATATTGTGTGTGTGTGTGTGACTGAAAGCCCACCAAAGGGGAATTTGAACGCTGAGCAAACATTTGCCTGAATCCATCTACCGAGGAAGTGTCACAATATCAAATCCGGCCACTGGGGAAATACACATGCCAGTGTGGCAGAAGAGAGAGAGATCCAAGTGCGAGCGTTGAGAAACATCACAGAAGGAAAATGTCCTGGGGCTGAAATCCTCTGATGTATGGAGACAGGAGGAAGAACAGTGGCCTCATACGTACATCAGAGTCAGTCACTCCAGTTTTCAGTGAAGAAACACTAATGTATGGCATAGCCTAAGTAAATAAATTGATGATAAGACTGTAGAGTGTTATTAGAGATCTATTTTATATTTATTTATTTATAAATCTGACAGCGTCAACACTTTTTATTTTATAATAGCTCAAAGCTAGCTTAAAATGTCTTTAATATAAAATAAATAAATAGATAAATAAAATAATTTGAGCTTGTTTAACATGATGACCAAGATGGTGAATGCTAAACTGCTTCTCACTAGAAAATGCAAATTGCATGGTCCCCTAAGCTGTCTTTGGGCATACTATTAGCAATGACAACCATGCAACTAGTGAGTATCAGGTCAAAGAACTTCGACAAAAACCACGAAAAAAAGTATCCATTTATCATTTTATACAATAAAATCATTAGCAACATGAGGGTGTCAGGGACATGTCAGATTTAATAACTTATAACCCCTCTTCTATCAGTTCAACCCAGCATCACCTGTGTAATGTCTTTTGATTGGATGGAGAAGAGACTACAGTCATATCCCGAATATAAGCTGCACCCTGTATATGCAGTGTTTTATGCAAACTAAAAAAAAAAAAAAAAACATGTATTGACCTCATCCTTGTATTAATCTCACCCATGTATTAAAGGTGCCATGAATAAGATTTTAAGTAAAAAAAAAAAAGAGCAAGAGAATGTGAAGAAATAAGTGCAGTCATGTTACAAAAATTATGACCATGTACTGGGCTGCTGAGATAAATACCTGAATTAGCATGCTAAATGACGTACTGGATAACGATACCATTTTCTGCTATGTGTGGCAGTAGCGAGTAACACAGTGCCCGATCAAACCTCCATAGGTGACACGAAGATGTCGCCACTAGGAGGCTTGCAGCACTTGGCTTGTACTTGAACCTGACAGACTTTGTTTATGGGCTATTAACTTTTCTGTCTATGGCTATTAAACATTGTCTGAACTAACTGTCAATCCTGTGGAAGATACAACGTCCTACGTTGCCATCAGGATAGACTAGAATTTTAAAAAGCAGAATTAAACACAAGCATTGTGTTTCAGCCATGGTCAGCTGAAGCTAGCGGCCAAGCCCTGTTACAGAGACCACACCACCAACAACACAGTTGTCGGCAGCCAGGGAAAAAGAACAGATTAAACCGGAATAAAACCAGGATATATATTGTCATTGTTGGAAACAGCTTGTGGCAGCTGAAAGCAAAGAAATGAAGTTTGATGTTGAAATTGCAATGCTTCATTTGGACTGGTAAGCAAAGCACTGTTAATATGTTTCACTAGAAAAGTGAAAACCCAAAACTATAGAAAAACTTGATAGTAGACTAAGTGGACTGACCTAACATTAGGGGTTTGTCATACACTACTGATCTGTCAGGTAACACTAATATAAAATTACATCTAAGCCCATCCTACCATATTAGCGTCCTATGGTTAGCTCTACTGATATGCCAAGCTGATGCTAAAAATGTTTGCTAAAATCTAGGCGTTGCTCCAGTTGCAATAAAAACAGATCTCTAATGTTACACCTAGTCATAAGCAACCAATATGATAAGATATCGCATTGTCAGTAAATCATTTATGTTTGAAAGCAGCAGACGTAACAAAAAACACTGAAAATGATAATAGTAATAAATGATGACAAAATGTTACGTTGTTTGCAACATTAACGTTACTTGATTGCTATGTAAACTGAAACTCGGGACGTCAAACGTAACCTTAAAGGATTAGCATGGGTTTGGTCATTTTTGTCGTGGTTTTAGTATTACTGTGGAGCTGTGAGTAGTTTGATAATCAGTAACTTATGCAGTGGTGATTGTTTAGCCAGCTGAGTCAGCGGGGCAGCTGTGGTCTCAAACATCAAACAACTCTGGTATAACGTCAGCCTATTTATTTGAACCCTGAAAAGATAACTGGAGATTCAGGATCTGATGAAGGCTTGATTCTGTAGACAGCTATTTAAAATTTAAATTTAGCTATTCGTGTTAGAAAATGTGCATGGGACGCTGGGAGGATGCCGTGTGAAGCATGGGCAAGCTGATGACCGATGTCAAAAGCTTCTCTTTTGTTTTCCTATGGAGAGATCCTTCATTTCGGTCTTGCCAATGCCCCGCTCAGTAGGCGATTTCTTTCATGTTACGGGTCTTTCAGGCACCGGGCTTGCATAAATCAGTTAAATGCAAAACTGTTATATTGAAACTAGCATTGCTAGTTTCTTTTACAATTAATGGAGGAAGGGACTGTCTATTTGTTTTGCCTTTTTTGATAGGGTAGACAAATTGACTTTACGCAAAACCCTATAAGCTCTATACATAGGCTATGGCTCTGACTTTATGTTGGCAATACTGCCCCCTTTTGGGTGGAGTATGGTCTGTAAATTTATGGAATTTATTACACATGGCACCTTTAATCTCAGTTAACTGAACATTACCTATTAAATCACAATCAGATTAGCTCAAGTAGAATGACAAAAAGAAATGCAATCCTGTACATAGCCCTTACTCATGTATTAGAAATGTTGCAAAATCAATGTAATAACCTCAGTTAATAATCAGGAAATTACAGTGGTGGTTTTTCCAGGTGCTTATATAGGTCAGGAATAGGTTTTCCAGATTATCCATCCAACTGGTCTCACCTTCCACACTCTCTGTATTGGCGCTGCACCTCAGGGATACCTTTGGTTATACTCGGAAGTCGAGATACCATCCATGCTGCATTTTGGGAGGTCGATGAGGAAAAGACCAAGATATGTTTATTTCCAGTGTCCTCTCTGCTATCTATCATTTTTTGCAACAACAAGCCAATGAATTTTGATGTGCAAAGGCACAGCCATGAAACACAGATGAACACAGAATCCTGTAATCTTCTTCCGTGCCTCTTAGAAGGGGGTAAACTTGTTTATTTTTCCCTTGCTCCCAACTATCAACATTTTCCTTTACCACTGAACTTCTCTGAAGAAATGACAACAAGGTTGGAATGTGATTATATATTGGCAGCTATCACAAAGCCACGGTGTTTGCAATGTCCAAAGAAATATGTATCCACCCAGGAACACACAACACACACACACACACACACACACACACACACACACACTCATTCACACATAGCAGAATAAAAATTTATAAATATATTTTTGAAGCAGTTGTTTGGTGTTTTTCCTATCTACTCTCCCTATTTTTCCCCCTCCAGAATAAAATTTTGGATCTACTCAAAGCTGAATGTTAACTAATTATTTCTCTCTCTTTCCCTCTCCCTCTCTGCTCTGCTCTGTTATCTTTTAGTACGGCTAGAGGCCCTATCAGACTGAGGCACATGCGGTGGAGATAAGGGCATAGGCGGCTGGAGAAACGCCTGATTTTTAATCATATATAGGGCCAGCTCCTCTCATCAAAGTTGCACTGATGTAGCTGTGTCTAATCTGGCCTCGTCTCTCTCTCTCTCTCTCTCTCTCCCTCTCCTGACAAACTCAACACACATTCTCCAGAGCAAGGGAGAAAGCACCAGCTCTGAAAGGGTTTCTTTTTTTTTCCTTTTTCTGGATATCACTGATAGTACCATTGGTATTGGTATTGCTGCTGTTTAAACTATACAGGGAGGTTATGTGGATTTGTGCACTTGGGGTTTTGCTATGTGCACCTGTTCAATGACCCTCCAAATCATATACCATCCAATTATCAAACATATGCATGTCAGTTATTTTCAGAAAGTGCAGCCACATGCAAATATAAAGTACAGGTTATGCATCACCCAATTGTCAAATAATTGCACATTTTAAATGTCTATCCAATCTTCATTATTATCAGGAAGAGCCCTCGGAGATAACGTCTAATATCATTCCCATACTCATTGAACGCACATTCCGAGTGGTTTGTGGATACCAGAGGAGCAATATCAAGGGTGTTATAGTGTTGAAAAGAGACAGTTGGCACCCGAGACTGAACCAGCTGCAGATCCTATATTTGGTCTGGTGTACCCAGTGCAAAATCACCAAGGCATCACAAGCTTTAGTCATAGGCCAAGCAATCAAACTATGTATAGACTACAAGATTTACTTCATACCTTGGAGATGTTCTGAAATACACAAATAATATTCCCCAATCTGTCTCCAGGCTTTAGAGCTAAACCTTAATACGTGTTCATTTTGAAAGTTTTTTTATTATTATTTGTTAAATCTTGGAGGTCAGGTGTTCAATACCAGACTGTCTGTGAGTGGCTGCTTTAAGTCTGAGTGACTTGTTCTTCAAGGCCTTCCATTGCCTCTCATTGCCTGCATTGTAGCATTGGCAGCCTGGGTTGTTTGTCTTCCATAAAACAAAGAGTATAAAAGTATTTCATGGGTTTCACTCGATGTCAAAACACTTTCATATTCCACCTTTGTTGAACTGACAGCATAGCTTATGGTTAGTCTACTGATTTAACACAGGTGAATTGGTTACTTTGATACAGACTACTTCTTTAAAGCATCATGGGTACCAATTCCAAAATTCAAAGGTCTTTATCAAATACTATATGAAGTCTTATACTAAGCTGAATGTTACTTTCCCACTCTTAACAGTTGTTGCCATACATTTTTTCCAACAAATAAGAAGACGTCTTTTCTAAAAGTATACTTGCCAGCTGCTTACTGTATTCCTTGTTAACCAAGTTAACCTTGTTGTCCCCATTCTATGGTATGCCTATGTGTTTCAACATGTACAGAACATGATTTGTGCATTATGCTGCCATATATATGCATATATTCTGTCAAATGCGGGCCATGTAATTATAATGTACAAGGACCCATTGCCCTCATCCAGTGAGCATTCACATGCAATATTGATATCTCCGTCAACAACTCAAGGGTAACATTCTTTAAGAGACAAAGTCACACAAATTTGTGTAACGAAGGTCACCTTAGAATCTGTAATGATGGCAATCCCGCGTCCTGTGCAAATAAATAATTCATTATGAGTTAGCATATTCCTTTTCTGCGTGGCTGAAGACCATATAATCCTTAACATCACTCATCGAAGATTTTCAGCTCACCGAAGAGAGCTGAGGCAAAGTCAGAGATGCAGCTTTTTAAACCGTCATTGTTATAGTGCATTTTGCATAAAACCTTACAGCTTCTAATCTGTATGCTATCAGAGGAGAGGAGGGTTTGTCTACCACCCTCCCCTAACACACACACTCACACCTACACCTACACCTATACTGATTTTCTTCGGGATTAAATGCTGCTGTTAAAGAATGATAATTGCCTCAAGTCAATGTACTCTAATGAACCCTGAATCACCCTAATTGCATGGCATCAACAATCTCCCCACATGTTTGCAATTAAAAGAGGTACCTGAGTGAGTGAGTGAGCGAAACTTCAGACAGGTGAAATGCTATACATCACATAACTTTCTCAAAGTGTTTCTAGGTACAATTTCAGCATCAGTCTCCCACTTTAAAGTCTGCCTGTAAAACGTGAGCAAATCAGGGGGAACTTACTTCCTCTTTCCATTAGCAGAGTATTGTTCAGTTTGTTAACTCACAGTCATATGATGTAGTTAGTGTGATTGCCACTGAACAAATGCCTCAATTTTGGTGCAATCAGTCGCGATTGAACATGTTACGTATAACATAGAGTGTTTGAAATGGTGCTGGGGTAAGCATCATACCAAAAGGAAATATCTCCAGGGTGTTGTGCAGAACGTGCTATTCATCTATTATTCAGCTATGGTCAGTTTGTTCCCATTAAATATTTAGTTATTTTAACAGCTAGTTATTTTTGCCACAGACATTCTAATATTCTAACAGCCAGACGTTCTAACAGTTAGAGGTGTTTAGAGTTCCAGTCATTTTTGGAGGCCTTACACACACTCAGACACACAAACACATGCCTAAAAAAATACCTCCTGAAGTATGTGAGGCCAAGCCATGGTTGGAGGCATAGGAAAGGACAATCTGCAGCAGGAAGCATTTGAACAGCTTAAAAGCAAATGTAGCAGATAACATGGACAAGTTGGGGCATAGTGTGAAATATTCATCGCCTAAGCTTAAATATTCATACAGGCCCCGTGTGTGAAAGGAGAGCAATCTATACTTGGCACTTTGGTACTTGGAAGAAAATAACTTTTTTTTTCATCAACAATTTAAGTAAAATTGTGTTTTCCTTTTATATTATTATTTGTACTAATTTGTACTAACTAACTATTTTGCTCACTCTTAAAAAAGCTTGTATAGTATTTGAACTACCAGTGTAGCCTCAATGTCCAAAACATGCTTGGTGTATGGATTTGTTTTTCCTGACATTCATGCTGCTATTGGTTGTTAAACAGACCAAATTAATACCATGGAGTGATTTAACCACACTTGAAAAGGTCAGACATTGCATAATCATATGTAATCATATGCATTCTAATTGGCCGCTGGTGTTTTTGCTGGTGTGTCGAGACTGGACTTCACAAATGGTCCAAAATATCAGAACATGACTTGAATGAACTTTCATGAAAATGCATGAATAAATGAATGAACTCTGTTGATGTAATGTGTGTGTGTGTGTAGTTACCAATAGATCATGTAGGCCTCTGACAAAAATAAAGCAATTTTTGTCTGTGATGCCAGGGGAGACTGCATGCAAATAGCCAGTCAGAAGCTGTCTGAGTTTAAGGTTTATCATTAGCAACAGATGTTTTGGTGCCACTGGTCTTAATCGTGCACCAGTCACTTTGAGTTTCTAATAACCGTGATCATCACTGATGAAGCATAGCTTGTGAGATCGGCTCTTCATAGTGTTGTTTCCTAAAGTGGACATCTGCATCCTCTGTCTTCTGGATATTTTCCTCCTCTGTGTTGGAAACATGGGAATTTTCCTAATCAGGGGAGGAGTTGTGAACAGCTTTGGGATGGAAACATAAGGTAGTCAGGGTAACATTAGTTCACACATCTCTAAAACAAACGTCTTAAGGCTTTAAACACTTCACACTTCAGAGAAGGCCTTTTCTCCTCTCTACACATCTCATTGTTAAACGGGCTGCTTTATTGCCAAACATAGATGTCATTCTTGAGTTCTCCATCTTCTCTCCCATTTCATGATCATTCTGGCTTGGCTGCTTCTGCTCCTTTATGTCATTATTCTGTTACATAAAACTCCTGTTTGTAAATACTATAATCCAATATCCTAATGTCGGCATTCCGATAAAGAGAACATTTCCATTGTTTGACTTACTGCTCGATTACATTGAAAAACAATGGGTAACCTCATAAAGTTAGTAGCAAGAGCAGATTCTGAGTCTGTATATCATTAATTTGAGAGAAATAGTTTGTGGTGCTGGAGACAAAAAAAATGCATATTTGAGGCCGCAGTCAACGAGGTGTTTGTGTGTAAACGGCAATAAAACATTCAAAGGAATGTCATTAGTGGAGAGTGTATTAAACACAATTATGGCAGAACTTGAGCTTGTATATTTGATGGAGAAACTTACAGAGCAGTTGAAGAATGAAAAGAAAACAAAAATCCATTCGGGATTTAACCACTTCCAAGTGTTTCCATCAGAGAGAGCATAAAACTTAACTCTCTTGTGTGGAAGACTTCTAGATTGACTTGTGAAGTTGATTTTAAACAGTAGGGGGTTCAATCATCTTGCACTTATAACTCACCTTGTTCTATCAAAATAAAGTACATTTAGTGTCAAGCGGTAATCAGAGGTGTAGTGGGGATTTTTTTTTTTAGTGGGGGTATTCAATATAATGTAATACACAAATGCCTAATATTTCAAATAGCCTACATAAATTATCTGTTCCAAGAAGTGGGGGGACTCTGGACCCCTGCATCCAATACCCACTGCAACCCTGGCAGTAATATATGTTGTTTAAAATCCAATGTGAGTGAGAGTGAGGGTGATGCTCAAGGACTGACTTCCACCACCGACTGACTTCCACCATGCAAGTTAAAATACCAATGGAAAAACACCCAGTGAGGAAGGGAGGGGGAGACAACAAAACAAAACAAAGCAAACATATATAGATCTCCAAATAGCACACAAAGCATTCCTGATGACCAAGGCCAAAGTCTAGTTGGAGCCCCCCCTATTTGGAGCCTCCCTCCTGCTTTTGTGATGTTCTATATGCCTAGTGGGCCAGAAATGTGTTTAACCCAGGTGCCCAGCAGGTCTGTGATCATCCAGGACCCCTGGCTTTGGCATGAGTCTAATGGCCACTGTCAGGTAAACTCACATCTCTCCTCCAAGCACGTCATTTCACAATTAATTTTTATAGAAGACACTGCTGGCTGCCAAGCACACAGGAACCATAAAGAGAGAGAAAATGGCCACACCATGCTCCCCCCCACCACTAGCACCACACACACACACACACTTTTTTTAAAATGGTTTGCCCGATGAGCCCTCGCTAACCTCAGGCGAAAAAGCCATTTGCCTGACTATTATTCCCCATCTTATTTATTTGGGATGGAGCATCCATTTCCTTTTATACTTTCTGCTCAGGAAATTGTGATGACCGATGTCGCTTTGCGTACCCTCTCGCCATCCTGCCCCCTCAACACACACACAGACGGACACACACACACACACAAATACTGGGGCCCACATATTGTTCGAAATTACAGTTTCAATTTGCTGCACAGTCTCCGCTCTGTGGGCCCTCCGTCTCAATGATCATTGGCGGAGACAATTGAAACGCACAATGGATCCGGGGACGCGGCTGGGAAGCGGACGCTATGGGTTTGTGGGGGGAAAAAAAACCTGGCGGACTTCCCTGTGTCCCCTTCCCTGGGCCAGACCAGATCAGACAGTCGATACTTTTATTTTGCCTAATGTGCCGCCCCCGCCTCTGTGCCCACACCCTCCCAAATGGAGCGAGAGGAGGGAGATTTAATTTTCCATTGCTCGAGTCGCTCGAGACGCTCTGATCTGATGAACACTGACAAGTGGCGTAAGCAGTTCTCTCTCTCTCGTCCGCTCACTCTCTCTCTCCCTCTCTCTCTCTCTCCGAGACCCTGATAAACTCTACTACAAGAAGAGCCATGTAGCCTGAAATACCACATAAGGTCAACAGTAATCAAGAGAGATCATTCACCATGTTTCAATTACCATGGACTGGCTGGCATGCTCTGTGTAAAAATTATCATCTTCCTCTCCCTCTTTCTCTTGCTCTCTCTCTCTCTCTATTTCATTTCATCCACTACATTAATGTGACAGATCGGGAGACGGAACAAGCAAGGGCAGGTTACACTAATAGCATTTTCTACGAAATTAAAAGGAGTCCCTAAAAGAGCTCCTGAAAGATTGGGGACTTGTTCGACTGTGGGGCGAAACACACACGCGTGTGTGTGTTGAGTTGGGGAAGGCTTGTCAGGGGAGTATTTGCTGGAGCTGGTTTCTCCCCGAAGTCAAAGAAGGAGCCATGTTATGTATTGCTCTATTCGGCACCACGCCACAAGGCACTGCGCTGCACGCCTGGCTGGATTCCATCATCCCCCTTTTTAATGAGTGATTGTTTGCGGGCAGATAAAATTAAACTTTCAGCTTCAGTGGCTTCACCAACAGGTGTTTTTTTTCTTCTCTCCCTCTCCTTACCCTTACCTTCTTTTCTCATCTTCCTTCTTCTTCCCTCTATTTCCTCTGATCCTTTATTAAATAAGAAACACAGAGAGGGAGGGTCCCCTGCTAACAAACCACTTATGACAATCATTTATCCTGCATCCAAGGGCACTGATATGCTTTTTTCTCTTTTTGCACACGAGAAGGCAAGACCAAGAAGCACTCGTCCTCATGACCAAGGATCTTGATGACTCCTGAGTTAATAGTCTGTCATCAAGCAACCCATAGCCCTGTTGTTTGAGGTTGCTGAGTCCTGTCGGTAGAAATTTTTATACAATACACACAGAATAGCAAAATAGTTAAAGAATGATGATAGTCAGCTTGGGAAAAGATAAACACAGTGTATATTTTCTCAATTAAAAATGAAATTTTAAAAACATGTTGTTGAGAACTTCAGTTTAGCCAGAACATGAACATTAGACAATCGCTCATGATAGATATAAAAAATAGAGTGCATTGAGAAGCCACTACTTGGGTCGGCTGTTTTTTCAATAATGAATTTACATGAACAGTATCCCGATTATGAGGCTTATTCCAATTTCTGTCATTTTCAGGATATGGTATTTATATGAGCGCAGAGAAACTGAACATTAACCCCGTCACATTAGACATGAGCCAACATTTTCTTCACATTGTTGCGGTGTGTTACAAGACGTCGGCTATACACCAATTTGCATGAAGTGGTGTCCCATTTCATAGGTACATATTTCTACCCCTTCTACCCTTACATAATTCTAACACTTCGAGGGGTATCTCCCTTTGGAGGGCACTCAAAAACTAGTCGTAGTGTTAAGGGAAGAGAAATGGAACTGGCCCTTGTTTTTGCTTTGCTGACAGCAATCCCCCCCCCACCCCCCCCCCAACCACCACCACCTTCCTCTTCAGAAAATTGCTTCTGCACCCCTGTCTGCAAGCTCTGGGTGTTTTTTATGTGAATCAGACAGACAGTTGGGTTCAACAGATGGTTTGATTTCTCCGCTTCCTGGGGTTCATTTCTCGGTCCGGACTTTCTGGTGGTGGCCGCAGTGTTTTTCTCGTTCGCCGCCAGAGAGCCGCGGCGAGAGCAGGCCTCCCGAGTTAATGACATTTGCCGCTCACCCAGACTAACTGGGGGCCTGGGGAGGGTTGTGCAAACAGCCCTTGTGAGTTCACCAAGTAGCTCGTGCAGAATCTCATCTGGGTTCCTGCGTCAAGTTCTTGTGGTTATCCGTTTGGAACATTTCACACACGCACACACACACACACACACAAAAGCACAGTGGCTGCTTTCATTCCACCATATAATGTAACAATGTGAACAAACAAAACGGCAATGAAGGGGCAATGTTAGTCATGGCAGAGGAGGCGAGAGGAGGGCGGCGGGAAGCTTTCATCTTTAGGGGTTGAAAGGTTTTCTGCAGGCCAGTAGTGCCAGAGAAAGTACAGATCCCTCCCCAAAAAGGCAAAACACTCAGAAACGAGGAAAATCACAGGGAGAACATGGACCCTTTGACTCTCTCTTTATAAACTCAACCTAATTCACAAGGAGAGGCTCTAAATAGGTTGTTTTTATCTTTTATCTTTTCCCTTTTGTTTATCTGTTTTCTGTCAGTACAACTTCAAATACAGGGTACATTTTGCATACTTTGCATTGACTATAACATTTGTATTTGTATATTGACTGGTAATAATCAGCAGGGTTGAACTGTATATTCCCCTTCTCAGAGAGAGACAAGACAGGCATTCTCTCACTCTCTCATAGCATTGTTACATTATCAATCTAGATTATTTCTAATGCCATTACTATAGAGGGTATTCTTCAGAATAATAGTAATTATGAAATGTTATGCCTGTGTGACTACTGTAAATAAAGAAGATACGCCTGCTGCAAAGGTTCACTTATGATTATTTGAGGAAACAAAATATTTTAATAGCTTTTTTTCCCTTGTTAATGATATTCAGCTCATCTTCTACACGCCAGTGCACAGATATTGAAACCATTCATTCCGTTAATGGGACACAGACCTAGAGAGTATTCTATTTGAACCCATGCACATTTGACGGGTCTTTTTCGTGATAATGCGTTTACATCTGGCAGAATCATAAATTCACTGCATAACGTATAGTACTTTTCCCAGTGTGTTCAAATGCATTCAGGCAGCAAGGCTAAGCTTGATGTTGGCAAGTCCCTTTCCCTCCTTCTGGTTTGGCTGCGAGGACAGCTTGGGTCATAACATCTAGCGGTTAATCCACGTGACTGCAGGAATGAGACTGACTATTCTCATCAATATCTGCACACACAGAGCCCAAGCTTTGGAGCCAGTGTGGTGGTCTTGGGAACCAGCAGGAAGGCCTAGAAGGTGGCCCCTGAAAGACAGATAAAATAAAAAACTGGATTCCAACCTTCTCACCCGACCTCCCACCTTACAGCAACACACTGTGTGTGCTTGCACGTGTGTCCACATTGAATATTACATATCTGTACCAATATGAACTCTATGAGTCTTATATATGAGACAATACACAAAACATAGTATTTTTTGTGCAGTCACAGAACAAATACATGGGTATTATGGCTGGCTATTTACCTATTTATTTTAGATTCTTATATTCGCTGGGTAATCTGACCTGTTTCATGCTAGCTGAGGAGTATCTGTGTTGGTAAATATCAGGACCATCATTTAGTTGTGATTTGTAAAAAGGAAAGGTAAAGCTGAATATAGATCCCTAATAAGACAAACAGCAGGAGATTAGCTTGCTACTCTGAAGAGATATATTCATTATCACTGATTTGAGAGAGATCTTAGACATAGGCTTTGGTGACAGTTTAGCCTGAGTAATTTTCTAAGATTTCTGCTTGTACTCAGAGGAGCCTTTGCAAACTCCAGTGTCCACGCAGACAACCGAACATCCCCACAAGTGCTTTGTATAGCTTAAACCTAACCCCTCTATCTATCTAGTGGGCCTGTTATGTCTGCAGTGGTATTGATTTAGTGGCGTTGAAGATGTAAAGGTTAATGCTGCAGATATTGATTTTAGCGAGAGCTGCGCGGTTTACTTAACTCCTCAGACACTTAGGTGTTAGCTTCCCCTTTGGAGTCCTGCCTGATCCAACTCTTCCTCAAAGGCCACATCTGCACCAGCCCCGGATCTCCACAGACGCCAACCACCATGGAGTAAATAGCTGGCCTTGAGCTAGCAAGGGCTTTAAATCAATGCGTTATAGTTCTTTTACATTAAGATAAGGACTTCACATTCATTGTAATGCCACACTGACTTAGAATGAGAATTTTGTCTGACTTTGCTTATGCACGGCAGACACACCTGACATGGCACTGTGGAATGTTGTTGTGGGTAACAGCATGAATTTTGATGTAGGTTGTAGTCAAATTGGGTTCCTTCACACCTTCTGTAGGTAAGAGATAATGTACTGTCTGCCCGAACATTATAGAAAAATATTTCCAGACAGGACGAACAGGCCACCGGCATCGGTTTAAAAAATTGGCTGAAGGAGGAGCTCCATAGTTAAAAAAAAAAAAACCTCCGGACTTGCATACCTTTAACTTTGACATTCAGTTAATTCTTTTTGTTATCTTTCAAATGGATCACTGTTTATAAAATATAGCTCCAGGTCAGCAGTTTTACATTGTTGCAGCAACAGCAATTATCTGTGAAATGATCGTCTCAAGGAGTTGAATGCAACTGGTCACGGTCACATAATCAGGGCTGGAAGGGAAAGACCCCGTCATCAATGGAAAGATGCCTCTGATGGCGCTGAGACCAGCTCACACACAGGAACACACACACTCTCTATTGGGGCTAAGTTGTTGCTCCGAGAGAGTTGTGTTTAGCGTGTTGACCCCAGGTCCACAGAGAGGGTTCAAGAAGGGAACCAGGACACTAGTGTCAGATCAGTGGGGTCCCAAGAGATGACCCCTCTTGATGACCCAAGTCTGACACAGAAACTTCATGTAAGGAGAATCACTGAAAGGAGTTAGTTTCCCATAATGTCTTTTTTCCTCTTTGCCATAGTACTAGATACTGATAGAGAACAGAGGTCATGACAGGGACAGTGGAGACTCACTCCACTCACTTGGATACCTTTGAGCTACAGGAGTTATCTGCTATGATTTTTTTTTTATTTGTCATAGATTTACTAGCAATGTTAGTAAATCTATGACAGTAGTAGTGTCTGGGGAAGTTAATGATTAATGCAGTTGCAGTTGTTCTGCAAGTATTCCTGTTTCAACATGTTTCATCAATTCAATCAGCATTGTAATAATCCTTGTAAGATTGAGCACAAGGTCACACCTGACTGTTTCAGTGGTTAACTCAGTCAATGCTAATCCAGGTTAAATATCATCCGGGTTGGTAATTTATTATGGTTTGTTGTGATTATTTTCTTGTTGCAATACTATCTCGTAATGCCAATGCAATAAACAACAACAATTGTGATGGACTGAATACTGACATTTCATGAAAGGTAGGTTTTTCATATCTATCTGTTAAAACATTTATTAACTGCTTCTTTGGCAAAACAGCAGTCCTCATGTGATGGAGTGGAAATATAGAAACCCAAAATGGGAATGAGGCATGCAGCCCAAAACCAACAGAGCAAGTTAGAGAGACAGACAACATGAGACAGAGTGTGTGTGGGTGTTGTCTCTCTTTGAACTCATTGCCTGATACTGTGTGTGAGGGGTTATGCGACCTCGACTTACACTGCTTTACATCCAGCCAGTCTGCCATATGGTATGGTCTGCTGAATCCTCACTGTCCTTGACAGACCTATGACCAGAGTGAGAGAGAGAGATAGAGAGGGAGAGAGAGAGAGAGATAGAAAGAGAGTCAGGCTTTGTGAGAATATGTTCCTATGTTCCTGATGTCTCTGGCTGGATTCCTCCCAGCTGTTATCCAGCATGGAAATCTAAATCAATCTGTACCCCTCATATTCAAAATAATCAGCGGGTTGTTGTCTTTTGTGTTCGGCTGAAGGGTGAGTATCTGTGTGTGTGCATGCCTGTGTTCACTGGTAATACTGCTTAGATGCGACAAAGTAAAGACATTTCTCGTCATTAGTATTTGTCCAGTACAACACAGGCACATCGCTAGTCCCTAAATACAATGAATATATGCAACTAAATAATTGTGCATATTTGACAAAACGCCCCAGCATCTCCATGAGTAATCGTTTACTATTATCCCTACTTACCCATGTGACTTTTACAAAGTTCTGGTGTGCAGTAATATTTTGCCAGTTGACAGTAAATTTGGATGTGAGGAGATTGCCTCCCAATCTAAAATTATCATTTGGATTGCAGGATACTTCTATAATTCTATTCAGTTCACTTCCATTTCTCTACATTTGATGTAGACAAAACAAAATGTGAATTCATTAATATTATACATGTTATAAAATGTGAGTTTTGATTAATAATGAAATAATAATTGTCATCAGCATTTTAAAACTATTCACACACACACGCACACACAGACATACACGTACAGTCTTTCAAGATGGACATATTTTTCTTGATACTCTTATCACACACTCATACACACGCATGCATACACACAAAAGCCTTTGGCCCAGTGACGTGCAGAGGACAAAACAAGACCCACACACAGGCAGTGGTTGTCACACTGAAAACTCTCTCTCTCTCTCACACACAAACACACACACACACACATACACACATACATAGACAAACAACCACAAACACACACAAAACAAAAATATGGACACACACATATTGTCTCCCCATATTTCAGAGTACATGACTGTTTGCATCAACCTTCCCCCCATGCTCTGATGAGCACGAGGCAATCTTACCAAAACTGTCACACTCTGAACAATCTGGCCATTTTATCGCTTCAGCTGTTGTCACAGTCCACTTGTCACATCGTGGGTGTAAAGACAAAACCACTCAATGGCGGCCATACAGCCTGTATGAAAGCTCTCATGAGACAAGGAATATGGACTCTTAGGTAGGCTATTGGCAAGAAGTTTACACACACATGCACTGGTCCTCTTCATCACTGGTTATGCCAAAGTTATGGAATCACTAGAAAGTGTAATTAAAATGTATTTGGCCAGAATGAAATGTAGAAAAGTTTTGGCTTTAAATCTGACCTAAATGTGGGGGATAGCGATCAAACACACACACACACACACACACACACACACACACACACACACACACACACAGAGACACACACACACACACACACGCACACACACACACACACACACACACACACACACACACACACACACATACACACACAGTTTATCAGTTTTTACTATATTTTCCAAACTCAAAATTTCCTATTTTCTGACACTTAGGTTAACACTTATTGTGGGGAGATCAGATCAGACATACACAAACACACACACACACACACACACACACACATACACACACACACACACACAGGAGATTTTATCATGTTTTCCAATCTCAAGGTTTCCTGTTTTCTGACTTAGATTCACACCTATTAGTGGTAGACAGACAGACAGACAGACAGACAGACAGACAGACACAAACACACACACACACGAAAGACACAAATATACACACACATATATATACACAAACACACACATGAAAGACACGTGCACACAAACACAGATGAAAGACACAATTATACACATAGACACACACACACACACACACCAGTTCTGGTTGATAGAGGGGTAAGAAGAAGCTGGTAGAATTTTCACAGTCTGCCTGGCAGAGACAGAGCAACACCAAAACTTCTAAACATCAACACAAGAGGAAGCAGAATGGAGTCAGCACAGTGTGTGTGTGGATTTCTTCTTCTGGTATTTATCACTGGCGCCCACCTCAATCCAGATCATGACACCTTGTTTTGGGCTGAAGGTGAGGATGCTACCTTACAACTTCTTTTCAAACTTCTTTAATGTGGATGACCACATGCTGTACAGGGTTCGTGGAGATGGAGATTTGCTTCTTGTCAACTGCTCACAGCCAGATAGACAACAGCCAGATGGCTATGAGGTAGAATGTTTGAATTTCATTGTATTCTATTTTCAAATGTCCAACCTCACTCTGGCCAAGAGTGGAGACTACAGGGCTGAAGGTTGGAGAGGAGGAAACATCACAGAACACAGAACCTTCCATCTCATTGTCTGTCATGTGAGTTATGATGACAGTGCTGTACTGAGTAGTCTAAATTCTGCTCTGGGACATGGGAGCAGCCTGCAGCTGTACCAATATGACATGAAGCTAAAGAACAACATTCTCATCCTGGATACCAACTCTTCTCTTGTTTGCACCAAATTCTCAACCTTGGATATGATATTTTCTCATGGTGAAAGTGTCCTTTTGGATATTACGGACCACCTGGTTAACCTATCGCTGCCTTATGGGACACAATGGTTCTATCAGAAAGTTCTGGAACCACAGGTTCTGAATGTAGACTTCTACTCTGACTCTGACAAAGCACTAGTTTTTCTACCTGAGGATCTGAAGAATAAAGTGTCTGTGTCCACATTAAATTCAAATTCCTCTCTGAGCATCTCCAGCCTCACCTCAGAGGACAATGGGGTGTTCACATTGAGAGTCTATGGATGGATCAGGAATAGAATGGCTTGTTCTACTAGAAGCATCCACCTCGTGTACAGGGATCCATTTGGGGTCCACTCTCCATTTTACAGAGCTTATGCTCCACTGGGGCTGTGGGCTGCTGGGGTTGCTTGCTGCTGTGATCTGGTTCACACTGAAGACCAGAAAAGGAGTGCAGGCTTCTGGGCGTCAGAGTGGAGATGATGACGTGGAAATGTCTGAATTCAACAAGCGTCTCTCCACAGTGTCTGGACATTGGGTAGTTAGATTGGGTAGTTAAATTTAAAAAGACTGGATCACCACCTGATTGATTGCTTGCCTTGACTGATAGTATTCTAGCTCAGCATTCACAGCTCCCTCTGTTCGCTGATTGGACAGGTTAAAATGACTCCTGAGACAACAATAGGATCAAATCCAGAAGAGCACTGTAGGGAGATGATAATCAAGCAGAAGTGCAAGGAAGGCATGGCCAGGCTATGCAACCTCAGCTGGTAGCTGTTACACTCACCCCCTTAAACCTCACTCCTGTCACTACTGTAACAGAGATCATCCTCTGCAGTCCAGCTTGGGGCTCAAACCTACGACCTCACAATGGCAGCAACCTCAGATCAGGAGGTGAATGTCGAGGAAGTCGACGAAAAGCTCAGGCTCCCAGTCAACTGACTAGAGGGCTCTTGAAGTGTTGAAAGGGAGGATTTCTAATGTTCTACGAGTGCAGGTAAGCCAGCTGCCATCCATTACATCCTCTAGCTGCTGAACTCTGTATATGAACTTAACACACCTCTTTTTGCTGTGTCTGCTAGATGGTGAACTAGTCCGTCTAAACTCAATACACCTCTTCATCTAAACTCGCACCACGCCTCTCTGCTGTACATGTTGATTACTGTTGATTATTTTGTGAGCTGATTAGAACTGTGCAGCATTTTACATATAACACTATAACAGAAAAATGTATAAGACAATGATAATGGGAAAGACAGCAATGTTTTCAATAAAGTAGCAAATCAGGGCCTTTCTGCTGCTTTGCTGAGTGTCACTTTGTTGCCAGAATGACATTTTGAAAAAGTATTGTTACATCTGGATGTGCATTTTAACATGTCCTGAAGCAGTGGCGGTGCTAGAAATTTTGACAGAAAATAACTTTGGGCCCCCCCAAACATTTTTTATAATTTTTAAATTATTCTCTAGGGCCCCCTGTCAATGCTAGGCCCTTAGAATGATCCTAATCCCCACCCCCTGTCAGCATCTTTGATCTGAAGTGTGATTTCTTATTTGACTGACTACACTCTACACTCTACACTCATATGATCATTTATACAAGGGTAATGGAGAATCTAAGTGAAATATGAAGTTGTGAATACATGTTGTTTCTGTATAAGAACTTTCCATGAGGCATCCATGCCTCCCTTGACCTCCGGATACAACTCCTAACTAACTAATGCCACATATGCTAAAATACTAAATGCAACATGGTTTCCTTATAGCAACCTCATAGGCAGTATGTGGTAGTACTGTGCTAAAGTTTGTTTTAATATCATGTGTGCTGCTGCGTTAAATACAGAGTAAATCAGAGGAGGAGTGTGTAGCTAAGCTCAAGACACTCCTCAAATCCAACAGAATGCCACATATTTCCTTTCACATAATGCAACTACAGATATACTGTATATAGAAGGCATTCATTTTCCATATGGGTGGTGTAATGTACCACATTATTCAAAAGTTTAATGTTGAGCAATGTGGCTCTCAAAACTTTTGAATGTCTGTCAGAAAAGGAAATGATGCAGTGGATTGGAAACACTCAAACTCTAGGCAGAGCTGCAGTGAGAAGAGCATCCTGCACAGACTTTTGACAGGTTCATATCGGGCCACCATCGACAAAGCAATTAGGGCTTACTTTATGGACGCCCGGTGATGTGTGCAGTTTGTCCTATACGCTTTGCAGTCACTTTGATTATTTGTGACGTCGGGGTCAGGAAACCTTCACGCACGGCATCAGTCACCGTTTTGATTTGTACGAATGAGCACTCATTATTTAAGGAAGCATAAACAATATGAATGGTTGGAGGAATAAAAAACGTTCACAATGGCAGATTGATATGTTATCATTAGGGCTCGATCGTTAAATGGCAGAAACTAATCAATGGCTCTTGGAGATGTTTGCCTCATTTTCATTCATAGCACTTTATAACTGTGTTTTTGAGGCCTTATTTCAAGATTGAGCTGAGTTATGCAAAGATTGGCAAACTACATCATTTTGAGTGCATGTAATATGTTAAAGACTATGCACTGAGCACTCTAAAAAGTAATGACAACTTGGCAATAAAGACTAAAATGTAATGCATAGTCCTTAAAATAATTAGATCATGGATATTATTTTTCACTGGTTCTAAAATAAGATAGAAATATAATAGGCCAAATGCATTGCATTCTAACAATGTAATAATAGTTATCATAACTTTTGGAAACAATAAGCCTATTTTTGCAAACAATAAGCCTATTTAACATCTGCCCAGTATGGAACAAAAATAAGGTATGCCTGTGTCTGGAAATTTGCTGAAATGAAATAGCCCAAAGGAGACCTATACTGACAGTAAAAAGTTTCCCTGACATACAAAGACACACAAATTACGTTTATATTTGGTTACTTATTTTTCCCCATTGGCAAGGACATGCAGAACTTCTGTGCTTTCCAACAATGCCAAACGTCATACTGCAGTTCTGGCTCACCCCCAGATTCATTAGTTGTTCTGGAGGCCCAAAAAGGATGCCTAAATTGTGGATTAATTCCAAGTGTTTTGTAATGTCTGGCTCTGAAAACAAACAGCCTTTAAATCACATCAAACTTTGCATATGCAGAATAAGAGGCAGTTAGCCATCTGTAGGTGGCAATGTTCTGAATTTTCTCAGTCTCTCAGTGTGCAGTGTGTCTGTGTGTGTGTGTGTGTGTGTGTGTGTGTGTCCATGGCAAATTTATGCTTCTTCTGCTCTAAATGGACTTTTTTTCATGCAGCTTTCTGCATTCTATGAGCATAATTTTCCATACAACACACTTGGATATCACCAATCTCACATACAAAGCGTATTACATGGTAACAGAATGTAGAGATGCATGCACAGAAAGGGAAATTAGATAAATTCTGTTAATGCAAAACAATGAACATTAAAAGAAATTCGCAGAGATCAATGAGCATGAACTGCGGGATTCCATTACCAAGCCTACCTCATTTCCTGGTGCAAAATGGAAAATGTGCCTGAGATGGATCGTGTCATTATCGCAAACGGCAGATTCACGGGGTCAGGAAGAGAGTGCCTCCACTGAGCAATGACACCCAGGAGGATGCTCCACACATGCCCGATTCGCACCAAAACGAGCACCTTCAAACTTCCTGCCTTCTGACATTGTGTTCAGGGGTGCTCTATCATCTGTGATTACAACATTTAAAACATGCAGCACTCTATAGATTTGTCTGTCTAGCCTACAGTATAAAAAATATTTTAGGCTTTATAACTTACTCTTGTAAATTGCCATTCTTGGTTAGTATTCTGAGATTTTTTTTAATCGAAATTGTAATGGTTAAATGGTTATATATATATATATATATATATATATATATATATATATATATATATATATATATATAGTAGAAATTATATATATATTATTTCTTCTAATTCTGATAGAACAGACTTTTAAACTTACAACATCCGGTTGTGCCCGGAAGAAGGAAGTTAATAACAACATGGTATCCATGGAGGATAAGCAAGGAGCAGTTGTCTCCTTACCCAAACATTCCTATTGGTTTGATTTTTTGGTCTTCCTGTTATTTGACATTGTATTCTTTCTTTTTATGTATTTCATCGTTCCATGACAGGTGAGTGTGGCATCGGTGACAAAACAGCACACGATTTTACGTGGTAATTAACTTTCTTGCACTTAGCCAAGAGCTAACAGGAGGCAAGTTTCCCAGCTGTAACCTTAGTGGCGTTAATCAGTTTGCTGCGTGACAGAGTTCACGATTCTGTCGCACATACCCATCTCATCATATTGTCGTATTTAATGGCATGATAACATAATAACATGATTGTTAAAACGCTTACTTTGTTAATGGCAGCTTTGATGATTGATTGCAGTGCGTAAAGTTGGTAGAATTGTCTGCTAGTAGCCTAATGTTGGGAGCTGGTTGATTGTAGAAGTTACGGTACCTGGGCGTGTCCGGGGTCACACTCGCTGAATATTCTTTTTCCCCCTGTTCCATTTAGAAGGACTTATAAGGCATGGATCGCCAGTACCAAAGATTTGTTGATGAACGAAGAACAGGTAGATTTCAGCCTTGGACATTACCGTCTGCTCCACAGCTGATGTACTCAAATGAATATTTAAAACGCTGAACACAAGATACTGAGATACTGTTGCAACAAGACTGCAGACATTGTTTTGTAGCTGTCATTTAGAAAAATATTATGTCAATAGTAATATGTCAGAAATATGTCCAGTGAATCTACACATAAGATGTCTTTCTGTTAGGCTAATCAGTAAAGTTACAGAAAAGTTAGGAAGTTCAGAAGGGCTAAATTATAACCATGTGCAGTCTGTACCATGTAGGTTACATGATCCAACAGTTATCCGGACAAGGCGGTGCAAGGTTTGTCAATCATTACAGAGGTACAACCATGGGCACAAGTACATCAAACCAGCTACCATCACTTAATTGCACCCTCCTCAACACCTGATGTTGCCCAGTCAGCAATGGTAGCTGGCATTGTCCGCATGGAACAGTGTACCGCGCTAACCTGGCACTGCCTTGTCTTGACTGTTGGATCAAGTTGCTACTTTTGACTGTATAGGTTGCTTTCAAAATAGGCACCTGCCTAATGCTAGTAGATACACCCTCTTGCCAGTTTGAAGGTACTGCCTTTACAGCTTTTAGATAGCATAAAACTACTTCCAAATCATTGCAAGCGGACACTGCTGTATCACTACTGTAGTTACCATAGAACAGTTTCAAACTCATGCTTTTTATGGTGTATGTGTGCATGTCTGTGTACGTGCCTTTGTGCACACCCCCCTGCATGTTGTTACAACTATAATCCATCTAGCAGCTGAAGCTCAAAGAAAGCCCTAAACATAGCCTAGTGTTGTAATATAATTATCTCATGTTTTGTCTTTCAGGGAATGACATCTGCCTTTGTCCTCTGTTTTCATCATATCTGAAGATAACAAGATAACCCTACATTCATTTGCTCATTTATTCATTCAGTTTGAAATTGGCTATATTCGAAAACGTTTTCACTGTCCTGCGTTTCTGTTTTGTTAACAAAGGCTTTGATCATCAACATTTGAAATGGCATGATTTACCGAAGGCTGCACAGATTAAATATTGGCAACAAATACTGAAAAGATCACTAATAGGCTATACAATGCCGTTAGCCATTGGATTTTCATGTGTTCACAGTTTGTGCTTATCAATTGATTGACTGATTGATTGTTTGATGGATGCTTGTATGAATAGAGTATTATTTTCAAACTACTGTACAGAGGCTTTAAATGAAAATGTTTTTCAAGCATTTACTTGTATCTGTGCTGTTTTCTGATTCATGATTATGAGACAGTAATGGGGATATTTCAATCTCATACTTAGAGAATGTCTGAAATATGTTCAATGTCTGTCCAAAAACCACACTATATTCTTCAAAGGTTGAACATGACCTTACAAACAAGTTCAAGTATTGACAGTCCAAGATTACTGAAGGGTGTAGACCCATCACTTATAGTACGCACAGTTGTTAAATATCAGGGAATTTTATGAGTTGCCCGCACAATTGGTTCATGCTATCTGGCATGTGATCTCATGTTGACTAGGGCAAGTCGTGGTTTTCTTATTTCACTTAATGCAAGACTTCCACATCTTAGCATGAGACTTAGCTTAGCTTAACTTAGCCTGAAGCAGGGTAGGTCAACTCAAAACACACATGTAAACCCACTCATAGAACCGCCATAAGCCTCCAGCTCTTTGAAAGGTTTTCAGAGTTAATTTGGGGATCTTTGGTCACTAAATCATTCATTACCTGGAATATGATATCTGCCTGGGCAAGCTGTGAGGGAACACTTGTAACTTGTGTAACGGTGTGGCTCTTCTAAACCCTGGTTGTTGGTTCAGGGAGTCTCACTGTACAGGTCAGTCAGTGGGACAAGTGGTTCAGAATCATACCCACCACCTCACATATTCTTTCTCTCATACAGTGTGCATAAGGGAACACAAATAGTTGCAATGCAACTAATAAATAATGCAACTAAAAAATAATGCACAAATAATGCAATGATTTCAAATAGTTGATTGCAGTTGTCATTGTCACAAGACACAACACATTTCTGTAGTCTGATTTCTAACTATTTTTTTATTACATTTGTAATAATGTTTCGCAATATTTTGGACTTCATTCAGTAGGGGGGATTATATATTCATAATCTCTGAGAACTGTTAGAGAAAATACAGAAATCATTTGTCACATTTTGTTAACAAAATAAATAATATCATACTAAAGCAATGAAGTACTATTTAATACTGCTGTACCACTGGATGACTTGGCCAGTCATTCTTTCTCAACACTCCTGCAGTGTGCGAGACTCTAAACCAGCCTCCTCCTAAGATGTACGACCTCAAATTACATTCCATTCTTTTCCACTTGGCCCCTTGATAACACTCGAGGAGGAAGCAGTTGCCAGCGACAAGAAGCCAAAACGCTGTGCTCTGTGTGACCTATTGTCTTGTCTGGGGTCCACAGGGACCAATTAGTCTTCCCATTCTATGGGCCAAGCGAACAAAAACTAGCGCTATACAAACGACCAAGAAAAGGCCCCAGAGAGGATTTTTTTGAGGGGGAGGACTGTTGACGTATCAGGTGCGAGAGGTATGAGGGGTATGGTGTCCGTTATGGAAGCTTTCCACCAAATTGTGGCCATCATCAGCAGGGTTATGCTTTGGTCTCAATAAAATATCTCTCAGCAAGTGAGGCACATTACTCCAGGCAGCCATATTTTGAAATAAATAATCAATGTTTCCCCTTTCAGGGCTAGCAGCAGCGAGGAGGGGGCAAAAGAGAAACATTTTCTTTTTTGCTTTTAAGGAAAACGTCTGCAACATTTCTCTCTCTCTCTCTCTCTCTCTCTCTTTCTCTCTCTCTCTGTGTGTGTGTGTGTGTGTGTGCTTGTGTGTGTGTCAGAGAGTTTGTATGTCTGAATATGTGGTGTTACTATGTAGCTGTCTAAATTCAGATGACTTAAACCCAGATCAATCTAACAATGACTATTCTGAGCATGTTTGATACAGAGAAAGTAGAAGAAGAATGGCGGTGTGTGTGAGGCGCTGACATCCATCTTCTGTCAAGCCTGCAGGGAGGGATGGCTCAACCACAACCACCCTTTGACTCCCGCAGGGCAATTTGTAATTTGAACAGACTATATCATTGTAAATGCATTTATTAGGTTCCCCTTTTGTAAATTTCATCAACCACCAATACACACAATAAATCAATCTTGTGGAGAACATTGTGATGTCTTTTGGAAATAAATTTGTGTGTTCCCCACCAGACTGTCACTGATGTGGTGGGCTGATGCTGCTCCTTCATTTAAACTTTAAGACACACTGGAGGGTTTTTGGAGGGTTTTAGGCTCCACTTCAGTGATATTGCCCTGTTTTTTCTCATGCCCACAGTAAACTAATATGCTGAAAACAGTCATTTCTAGCAGAGGTGCCCCCCCCCCCCCTCTCTTGTTTTTCTATTTCAGTTCATTGTGTGAGGTCTCCCAATCCACATTGGGTTTGGATAGAGGGCTAGAATATGCATTCTGAGCTTTCAAACCCTGAGGAGTGTCCCGCTGCACAGACCTAACAACTTGTTGACTTAGTGGGGTGTTTTTTTGGCAGTGGAGAACGACCCTTCTCTGACCTTTGCTCGTCTGAGGCGTACAGGATGGATAGCAGAAAGATCATACATGGGAAGACAGACAAACACCCTCCAGCTACGTAATCTCACCAGATTATATGAAGAGTGAGAGCCCCTTTCTTAGTTACAGACCCATCTGTTTTGAGTTTTTCAGAGAAAAGCAATTTTTCAGTCAAAGCTCCAGGTTATGAACATTCATATGTGTTTGACCACACAATAGTGTGACATAGGCTACCAGACTCAGCCCAGATAAAGGGTTGATATATGAGGAAGCAAGAAGACCATGTTGAATAAGGTGCCGCCATGGGGAGACAGATAAGTGAACTACTAGAAAAAAGAATGAAGTTTGACTTTTCTTTAGTAATGTTTAAAGTTTTTATAGGACTTTGTATACATTTTTAGACAATGTGTACATATTGTAATGTATGTCTAATGAGGTAATGTAATGTTTAAAGTTTTTTATTTTATAGGCCTTTATATACATTTTATATATTGTAATGTATGTCTAATGTGTTATTTTGATAATAATTTTACTCGGCATCCGAGTAAAGTTTAAATTTGAATGAGATTGATTTGAGCTATTCAGAGACATACAGTTCACATCCAGGAGGGGTGTTAGAGTAAGGCCACAGATAGTGGTCTCATGTAAACCTCTGTCTCATTTTGAGGGCTTGCTCCCGTGCTCAGCCTTCATCCATCCTTGCCTTCCTAATCTCAGCCAATGTCTCCAGCAGACGCAGAGATAAATCTCATGAGTCCCCCAGGCCCTCTTTTCGAGACATCTTTTCAGCGGCCGTCAGTTCACTGTGTAGCACTCTTTGTCGGCACTGTCTCGCCCCAGGACAGCATTAGCAGAGAACACATCAGTATTAAAGGGTTTTTTTCTGCCCCTTCATGTGAATTGTAATTAAGTAAAACCAAGAGCTTCAGGGAACAGCGTCCACAGATCAGCAAGGATATGAATCAGGTACCTGATAAAACAGTCATTCATTCATTCATTCATTCATTCATTCATTTGTTTGTTCATTCATTTGTTGGTAAGCATACAAAAGCATGACATGAATGTGTACATTTGTCCTCTTTGTCTTTTTAATTGTATTAAATATAGTACTGCGATGTACTAAATCCTGGACTCTTGATTTGCTGCACTGTAAACACATAGAATTTGTGCCAATTTTTTTATCATGCAAACATATTTGGAATGGGAGATTTATGTTAAGAGCTGGAGTGAAGAATTTTAATTGAATAAATTTCAGATGTAATTTAAGTACCAGGTGTTGCAAACTCGTTCTCACAGATACACCTGGCGCTTGCTTGCCTTCTATCTGGTAAATTAGCACAGAAGGGTTGAGTCATGGATGTGTGTTTATTGCAGTCTTCTAAGGATCTCGCCACGTGGTGCGCAAATCATTATGTGTTTTTAATCACACTTAATGTGTTTACAAAAACAGACAATAAATTTCACAGCTGCACTTAATGTCTCTGTGAATTCATGTAACTTTAATCACCACCTTTTTTCATTCCATTCTGTTGATTAATTTTAGATAATGATTAAAATACATAGCATCTGTTTCTTTTTTTTTTAACCATTGACCAAGAACAAACTGCACAGAACCCATATCCCTTTTAATTCAGCTTCATTTAACCTTTTGATTATCTTAATAATCATATTATCCATAATACATAGTATGAAAATAAGCATATTTATGACCACATAAATACATGCACTAATAGCCTGTGTGATAAACAATACTGTCTATTGTTAGTTCTTAAGCTCTAACACCAACTGTTTAGTAAGGAACGCAACATTACTGTCTTTGAAGAGGTAAAATATATCAACCATTACTTGAATAGTGCTGTCAGAAGCTGTCGAAATTTGTTTCATTAGTTCTTCCACCCCCAGCCCCATCCCTTTTCCATGGCAAGCGATACAATCACTCATGTTGACAGTCAGCAGGACCTTTTATCTCAATTTTCTAGTGAGAACTTCATTTCATTTTCTGCCTAAGATAAGGTTTCTAATTTCAAAGATTACTTTTATGATGTCGGATTGCAGGGAAGAGGGTGGGGAGGGGTGGGGGTGGATGTGGGGGTCTGGTGGAGTGAGATGGGATGGGATGGGATGTGTGTGTGTCTGTGTGTGTGTGTGTGTGTGTGTGTATGTGTGTGTGTGAGAGAGCGTACGCGGGGGCAGAACTACTGATAATTTTCTTTTGCAACTAGCCTCACTTATTCTCACCCACTCCTCCTTCATCAACCTGATTTGAAAGCTCCTTCAGACCTGCAGTGCATGAGGCTCTTTAACCCTTCAGCAGGAGGCTTTGGAACATTCAAATACAAAATGTTTCCATCAATAATGCAGGATTCTGAATGCTGCTATCCATATTCAGATCAGAAAGATCCAAACATTTGGAGGCTTTTTTTTGGCTGCTTTGCATTATGGGTGCTTACTGACAGGCCCATATGACTATGGGGATGCAAAACAGACCTCATTCCTGTGCTGTGTGAGGTGATTAGAATTCTTTTAAAGAATATCTGTGCCCATCCATCCAATGATCTAAAGAGCAGTCAAAGCAATCTTCTAAAACAAGCATGGAAATGATACTCCTGGAGATTCAGTCGAAATTACTTGAATTTACCAAGCGCTTATCGATAGATTGTTTGACGAATAGGATGCATGATTGCAAATTGATACTTTAGGACCACTAACTGAGAGGTCTAGTATGATTTTGCCCTTTGAGTCTAAAAACAGCTGTCTTTCTGCATTTCTGTGTCAGAGATCAAAAGACTGCGTACAACTATGAAAAAGAAAGGAGTGCTCTAAAAGCTGTCCACCATTATCTCATTAAATCATTCTCAAACGATTCTCAAAAGAGGAAGAGGCGTTTCACCATTTTTCCTGTTTTACTTTCTTACTACTTATTGGTGTCCCTCTGCTTTTCTTTTTTGCTTTTAGCTAATATGATGTACGTTTTGCCCTGGTTTGCACTTCTGTTTGTTAATGTGATGATGGTCACATTTGTGTGTTTTATTCTGTTTCCTTTTTTGTGTGTGTGTGTGTGTGTAGTATTCTTCCAAAACTCAATAAAAAGTAAATCACAAAAAGAGAAAGGGGCATCCGCAATAATAGGCAAAATAACCACATTATATCCAGTTACAGTTTTAGCCCTATAGCAAGCCTGAGTTTTAGAGAGTGAGTTTGCATGGACCTAGTCACCCACTGTGAACTAAGGATATGAGCGTGAACAAAGTGTCTCCTTTATTTTCGTGACAAATAATGATTAAATGGGAAAAGCAATGTGATCATCACTGGTCTGTTCTTGGGCACAACACACAGCCAACCTATTAGAAATCAACTATTGGTCTGGATAACATTCAACATGAGGTCAGCCAGACTCTCTTCCTCCCCTGTGTTTACCTAATCTGTATGCCAGTTTCTGATTAAAACAACAAGCGTCCAATAAACAAATTATTATGGTTTTGTTACACATGGTTTTGTTTCAGGTCAGCCTCACTGTGAATGAACACTGTCTGTGGGTGTGTGCCCAACCTCTTTAGGATGCCCCAGAGCCGTAGAAGCAGATCAAGAACCAATCAGGCACAAAGTCAGCCATAGGTCACAGTCAGTAGATCTCATGAGATTCCCAACTGTGATGACATTGGCTGAATCACAATGTCTAAGCCCTGAACCAATAAAGACTTAAAGTCTATAGTTTTTTGTTTTGTTTTTACAGTTAAAGCCTTGTTTTATAATCGTTTCTGATGAAATACAATAGTTAAAATTAAAGTTTTGATGAATGCCTTCATTCTGAGAATTTTCAGTTGTTGCTGAATGGTTGCATACATTTATGCATTTAGCAGACATTTAGCAGTGCATAGGTGCATAGGTGCAGTGCTGCAATCTTTCCTAAAAAATTTACTAAACTAAACTTAAACTTTTTTCAGCCTTAACCATTGAATTTCATCGGGAAACAAGGCGTAGTGTAAAAAAAAAAAAATTTGCCTGTCCTTTAACTGGCATGATTCAACAGAATCAACATGTTAATTCATGCAAAGCAAGTTTTTGAGGGTTCACTGGTCTTACAACCGGTATCTTTGTATGTGACAATAAAATATCCTTATAACGTTTTAGTGGAGGTCTAATTGCAAGGAGTGTCACCCGCACCTCCAAAAGATACATCAGTAGTATCACTGCGTGATAATGGTCATCCTATCATGTTAAAAGATGCATTTGTTTATGACAATAGAGTGAGAGGTTTGCTTGATGTGTGCACTTATTGGTACCACTTTTAACAACGCTTTGTTAATATAATTTTATAAATAAATGCTTTATTTTGAAAGAGTGAGAAATAAATAAATGATCTGTTCCAAGAAGTGGGAGGATACCCCATACCCCCGTGTCCAATGCCCACTACACCCCTGATGTCTGCTACTGCTCATAAGGCATTATCTACCTGACTTTGTTGGCAATGTATAGGCATAGCCTGTTGGCTTAGTAGGCTTGTTGTAAGGTCTAGGTCTGAAAAAGTCTAGGTTTCAAAACAACTTTGTTGTTAAACTTTGTTAAACTTTGTTACACCATTTAATGGTATTAGCTGTTTTTCTGACAGAAAGTTTCACTGCTTTTTGAAATGAACTCTGGGGAGCTTGCAAGCCTTTAGTTTCATACAGAACTCCAGTGGTATGTGTTTCTTTGCCCACTCGATGTGTTTCCATGGCAACCAAACTGTTTTAGCCTTGGCATAATATCATGCAATGACTCACAGAGCGCCATAATTGTAGTTTGTGGTAGCATGTTGTTAAGGAAGTGTATGCTTCTTCTCAAATGTTTGCACTGCCCGTCAGCTACCTAATGGGGGCATAGTGGCTGAGGTCATTTTGGTGAAAATGGAAAGTTGGAAAACATTTGTGTGTGTGTGTGTGTATCTGTGTCTGTGTCTCTCTCTGTGTGTGTGTGTTTGTGTGTGTGTGTGTGTGTGTATGTGTATGTGTGTGTGTGTGTGCTAGCCCTGTCAAACTCTGTTGTGCATTACCCTTATAACCCTTTCTGTCTGCTCCCCTGTACAGACTGAGGACCATTGCCCTGTTGTAAAAAGAATTTAGTCACAGAATAAAACCATTACATGGCCACTTACATAAGTCAAATGCCACCACTTAATGTTTCAATGTTTTTATGCTGATCACTGCACTCAGCACAACAACAGGGCATCGTCTGTCCCCTTGGCCACATCTCTTTCATGACTGTGTTATATGGATGGTTTGCAAGGGAACTAATCACGGTGACGCTTTAGCTATGCTTTTTGCTGCAAAAGATCACTTAGTCATTCTGTGTCTGGTCTTTGTACGTCATGTATACTGGCAGTTATCTTTATATCATACTTATTATATTGTATCTTTATATTATACATTATACTTTATATAGCTTTAACTATATTAGAGCTTTACAGATAAGCACTGCAAAATATTAACATCTCTCTGTTTTAACCTTCCATCAAAATGAAATAAATGGGGATACCCAAATCCAGGGTTTGCTCTAGAGACTGACTATATTCTAATCTATATTATGAAATGGTGGATTAAACATAAAACAGGTTGAATCCCGGCAGCATAACCCTAGTCTGCAAAAATCAACAATGTGCTTTCCAGCGCTGCAAGAGATTTTTATTCCTCCACCATCATTCATAGTGGATAGAGCCGTGGACATTTGTATTAGAGGAAGATCTTTTTTATCACTATAGAACTTCAATCATCCAAACCCTTCACAAGCATCAGTGGAGCTGTTTTGCAAAAAAAGCTTGTGTAGCTTGTGAAACCTCCTACAGCTAAAAAGGGGAATTATTAATAGTTGAGATGCAAAAAAAAAGATGGATTTTACAGAAATGGTGGAATTTTCCCCTGGTTTCAGAGGAAGCCAACGCAGAGGCAGCTGTCTGCTTCAATACGCTCAGCCAATATTTCAGAGGGTGGTCGCAAACATTTGCAAATTACCTGTTCCTAGGTTCCTGTGGAGAGGGTCCGCCCGGAGCTCTGTCAACAAGGACATGCCAAGTTGTTCTTTAAATGTAAGTCTGCATGGTGATTGAGTGTGTGTGTATGTTTGTGTGTGTGTGTGTGTAGGCCTGGAAGCATAACTTGACATCTGAAATGTCTTGTGTTTCCATCAGACTCCATATCCAGAAGAGTCTTATTACTTTCCTATATCTGAAAGACTGAACAAGGGGTGGAGAGGTGTGACAAGCTGATGCATTTTTTGGGCCCCAGGAAGTAACGTCACATTGCAGTTCAACGTCTTTCTGTAGCTTTGCTTCTATTTTTTGACTCGAAGCACAAACACTCCAAAACTCTTACTGTTATCCACCAAGAGTGCAGAGGCTGTTGCTATTATGTTGCAATAAGCGAAAAAAAGAGCCAGTCTGTGTGTGTGTGTGTGTGTGTATGTATGTGTGTGTGAGTGTGTGTGTGCACGTTGCAGCATATTTAACCGAAAGTAAAAAGGCTCCAGTGTCTGTGATGAAATGGTACTAATTGCGATTGATTTGAAGTAGCGGCAGCCATATCTGCAGTGCAGCAAGCGAGTGAGTGAGTCAGTGCTGCTGTCGCCCCACCTCCTCCACCACCTCCTTGCCATTTCATCACCGCACCACCTCCTCTCCTCTTTTTCCTCATCTCTTTTTTCCCTTAGTCAATCACCATCCCCTCCACACTTTCCGATTCACCCCACCACCTCCTTTCTGCCTCTCCACCTCCTACCCCGACCCTCACCTTCACCTTGGTCCCTTGCTCCTAACTCGCTCCTATTCACTCCATCTAGTACCACCTCCCCACTCACTCACCTGTCCAACCTTATCTCCACCTCTCTCACTGCATCCACCTCTTTGCTCCCTCCCTCCCTCTGCCTCCACTGTCTCACTCACTGATGAGTCACGCTTGAGCATGTTTAGAGAGAAAACTTCTGGGGAAGGTGAGGGTTAAGTGAAGGAAGAGAGATGAAGGCCACAGTGTTACTCTCCCACAGATTAAAAAAATGAAATTACAACCAATTTAGAAAGGGCAAGACTCAGAGCCTTGGTTACAGAGCCAAACCAGAAAGTTAGGCAGACATGAAATTAAAGTGGTCGTTGAAAGAAAGAAAAAAAGCAATATTGAAAGAAAGAAAAAATGAAGTGAAATGGAATTCACAGTATTTTGTTGTGTAAAATTTACACTGTAAATCGTATAACTGCAGCTTACATTGTACTTATGTACAAGCTGCTTTTAGCAATAAAAAAGGTTGTATCTGTAACGTACAGACTAAGACCCAAATGCAGATCAGTGCAAAAGAGTGTTTTATTTACAAAAGATAGGGGCAGTATCAAAAAGGGAAAAAGCTCAGAAGATCTTGGGAAAAACAAAACGTAGGTAATCCAACGAATGATATCCAAAAAAAACAGAGTTCAAGAACACTCAAAAGATCGGCGGTGCACAAAGTCAGTCGGGAATCAGGCAGGCGGGAGGAATTCACAGAGAAATCAAAATCCAGATAACAAGCAGTAGTTCAAATCCAAAAGTATCCACTAGATCAGGCAAAATACAAAAACTCCAAGAAACAGGTTTGATAGACACGGGGAACATGGTCAGACAATCAGACAAGGAGTAAGGAAAGAGCTGGGGAATATATAGGGAACAGGGCAATGACACAAACAAGGAACAGGTGAAAATCATTACAATAATCAAGGACGTGAAGACCGGGTGCAGAGCGGGAAGAGGGAAAGGGGCAGGGCAGACAGCAAAACATGAGCACATGGAAAAGGTAAACAAACACGGAACTTGCAACACTTAATTAGACCAGTAGGAGGCCGGGTGGTAGAGAGCAGGATCATGACAGTACCCCCCCTCTAACGGACGCCTCTTGGCGTCCCTTGGGTAGAGGAGGGATGTTGGCGGCGGAAGTCTTTGATAAGGTTGGGGTCTAGGATGTGCCGGGCCGGAACCCAGCACCTCTCCTCAGGACCGTAGCCCTCCCAGTCAACGAGGTACTGGATGCCCCGGCCCCGACGACGAACGTCCAAAAGTCTTTTAACAGTGTAAGCCTCGGATCCATCTATGAGGCGGGGGGGAGGTGGGGGAGCAGGGGGTGGATGCATGGGGCTACAGATAAAGGGCTTGATGCGGGAGACATGAAAAGTGGGGTGGATGCGGCGTAAGGGACAAGGGAGTTTAAGACGGACGGCTGTGGGACTGATGACCTTGGTGATGGGGAAAGGACCGATGAATCGTGGGGAAAGTTTGCGGGATTCGACCCTCAGAGGCAGGTCCCGTGTGGACAACCACACCCGTTGGCCTTGACGGTAGGAGGGGGCTTGGGAGCGACGTTTGTCGGCCTGGGTCTTCATCCGGACAGCCGAACGGAGAAGGGTGGTGCGGGTACGCTTCCAGGTCCGCCGACAGCGCCGGATGAATGCCTCCGCGGAAGGTACCCCAACCTCCTCCTCCTGGTCCGGGAACAACGGGGTTGGTAGCCCAGGAGCATTCGAAGGGGGATTTGCCCGTGGCGGATGAAACATGGGAATTTATGGCGTATTCGACCCAAGGCAGCTGTCGGCTCCAGGCGGAAGGGTTCTGAGAAACCATGCAGCGCAGCACGGTCTCTAATGACTGGTTCGCCCTCTCGGATTGTCCATTAGTCTGTGGGTGAAAACCAGAAGAGAGACAAACAGAAGCACCAAGTAATTTACAAAAGGCTTTCCAAAAGGCTGAGGTGAACTGGGGCCCCCTGTCGGACACCACTTCTACAGGGAGACCATGGATACGGAAGACGTGTAGCGTCATGAGTTGGGCAGTCTCCTTGGCTGAGGGGAGACCGGGCAGAGGAACAAAATGAACAGCCTTGGAGAAACGATCAACTACTGTGAGGATGGTGGTGTTACCGTCAGAAGAGGGCAAACCAGTCACGAAGTCTAGTGCGATGTGGGACCAGGGTCTTCGGGGAATGGCTAGGGGTTGAAGCAATCCGGCAGGGGGTCGGTTGGAGGACTTGTTCTGTGCACACGTAGGGCAGGACTGGACAAACTGGACGACATCACTCTTGATGGATGGCCACCAGAAGCGTCTCTCGATGAAGGCCTGGGTTTGACTGGTACCAGGATGGCAGGAGAGTAGAGAAGAGTGCCCCCACTGCAGAACCTGTGGACGAACAGAGCTGGGAACATACAGACGGTTAACAGGACATTGACTGGGACCCGCCTCGTCTGCTTGAGCCGCCACAACGAGTGACTCAATGTCGAGGCGGGCCGCTCCAACCACACGACTGGAGGGGATGATGGGTTCTGGATCTGGACTCTCTCTGCCAGAAGTGAACTGTCGGGATAATGCATCGGGTTTAGTGTTCTTGTGACCAGGACGGTAAGAGAGTGTGAAGTCAAAACGAGAGAAAAATAATGACCAGCGTGCCTGTCGGGGGTTTAACCTCTTTGCTTGACTGATATATTGTAAGTTCTTATGGTCTGTCCATACGAGAAATGGGACTGGGGCGCCCTCCAGCCAGTGTCTCCATTCCTCCAAGGCCAATTTAACGGCCAAGAGCTCCCGGTTCCCCACATCGTAGTTTTGCTCTGCCGGGGAGAGGCGGCGGGAGAAGAAGGCACACGGGTGGATACGGTTGTCCTGGGAGGAACGTTGTGATAGGACTGCCCCAACGCCCACCTCGGAGGCATCGACCTCGACGATAAACTGACGTTCAGGATCAGGTTGGGTCAGGACAGGGGCTGAAGTAAAACGTCTCTTTAATTCTCCAAAGGCTCTCTCTGCCTCTGACGACCAGAAAAACCTGACCTTTGAAGAAGTCAAGGCAGTGAGGGGGGCGGCGATGGTGCTGAAGTTTCGGATGAAACGCCGGTAAAAATTGGCGAAACCCAAGAAACTCTGCAGACCTCGGCGAGTAGTGGGTGTAGGCCACTCCAAAACCGCTCTCACCTTCTGCTGGTCCATATGGATGGACCCCGGAGAAATAACGTGGCCGAGGAAGGAGACTGACTCCTGGTGGAATTCACATTTCTCGGCTTTGACATAGAGTTGGTTATCTAGGAGGCGTTTCAGGACTGTTCGAACGTGGACAATGTGTTCCGACAAGGACCTTGAAAAATCAGGATATCGCCCAGAAAAACAAAAACAAAATGATTCAATAAATCTCTAAGATTGTCATGGACCACCGTCTGAAAAACGGCCGGGGCATTAGTAAGTCCAAATGGTATGACGAGGTATTCATAATGTCCAGAAGTTGTATTTAACGCCGTCTTCCACTCATACCTCTCACGTATGCTGACCATGTGGTATGCTTTCCGCAGTTCTAATTTTGTGAAAACCTTGGCCCATTGCAGGAGCTCGAAGGCAGATGACATGAGGGGAAGAGGGTAACGGTTCTTTATGGTGACATTATTCAAACCACGATAATCTATGCATGGTCGGAGCGAGCCATCCTTCTTAGAGACGAAGAAGAAACCCGCTCCGGCAGGGGACGAGGACGGGCGGATTATACCAGCAGCAAGGGACTCCCTTATGTACTTGTCCATGGCCTCTGTCTCGGTGCGGGACAGAGAGTAAATACGCCCCTTAGGCGGGGAGGCGCCAGGAAGGAGGTCGATGGCACAATCATAGGGTCGGTGTGGGGGCAAGGAAGAGCGCGGGACTTGCTAAAAACTAGCTTGAGGTCCATGTAATCTGGAGGTACAGCAGACAGATCAGGAAACTCCTCGGGTTGGACAGGGACAGACCTCACAGAAACACTAGGAACAGGGAGACAGTTAGCCTGACAGGTAGGAGACCAAGCAATAATTTTACTCTCCTGCCAGTCTATATGGGGATTGTGTTTGATTAGCCAGGGGTGTCCTAGGAGGACAGGAGAGTCAGGAGAGTCAATGACAAAAACCTAATCGATTCACAGTGGGTGTGGGACAGACAGAGACTCACCGGTATGGTGACTTGACGGACAGTAGCCAGCTTGACTCCCGTTAGGGCGTTGGCCACCAGGGGCACCTTGAGATTCTCAACGGGCAGCCCCCACTGGCTCACCAGACCGGCGCCGACGAAATTCTCCTCCACACCCGAATCGACGAGGACCTCCGCCTCTTGTCGTTGTTCTCCCAGGTCAGGACGGCAGGCAGGAGGGTTCGTTGGGCTGGTGAGGGGTTAGTGATAGTGGCGCCACCCGCACCCTCTCACGGGTGAGCGTGGGCTTTACCGGCAGGCGGCGAGATAGTGTCCAGGCTTGCCACAGTATAGACAAAGGTGGGCTTGTAGCCTTCGCCGTCTCTCCTCCACACTCAGACGAGTCCGGTCCACCTGCATGGGCTCTGGGGTTGCCATGACGGGAGATGAAGAAGAGGGGGTGACGAGACGGGGAATTCCTCTACCCACAGCCCGAAGCCCTAAATCGTCGACGTTGCTGGAGCCTGGTGTCGACTCGGATGGCCAGATTGACCAATCCTCGCAGGTCTCAGGCAGATCATGGGACATTAACTCATCTTTCAATTCTTCCGAGAGGCCGTTTAAGAAGGTGTCGAACAATGCCTCCTTAACCCAGCCAGATGAGATAGCCAGGGTCTGGAAGTCTATGGCGAAGTCCGAAACAGAACGGGAACCCTGGCGTAGGTGGAGCAGCTCCCGAGCAGCCTCGTGCCCGTGTTTGGAACGGTCGAAAACCCGCTTCATCTCGGAGGCGAATTCTCGAAAATCATCGCAGGATGGGGACTCCGCCCCAAACCGCCGCTCCCCACTCTCGAGCTCGCCCTGACAACTGGGTGATGACATAAGCCACCTTGGCTCGCCGTGGGAAATGACCCGGTTGCAAGCTAAAAATCACGGAGCACTGGGACAAAAATGAACGACAGGTACCAGGCTCACCGGCGTACCTCTCGGGAGGAGGCAGTCTAGGTTCGTGGAACAACGATGCCGCTTGAGCGGTTGGCGCTGGAGCCTCAGGCTGCACGGAGAAACCCAGGGTCGGCTGGAGGGGTTGAACCCTGGAACTGAGGTTCCGTATCTCGGCCCTAAGGTCTTCGATCTGCGCCTGATGCCGGCCCAACAGAGACCCATGTTGTTGAATCGCCAAGAGAGTTGTCCTGGATCCGCTGGGTCCATCTTCTTGGTCTGATTGTACTGTAACGTACAGACTAAGACCCAAATGCAGATCAGTGCAAAAGAGTGTTTTATTTACAAAAAGATAGGGGCAGTATCAAAAAGGGAAAAAGCTCAGAAGATCTTGGGAAAAAACAAAACGTAGGTAATCCAACAAATGATATCCAAAAAAAACAGAGTTCAAGAACACTCAAAAGATCGGCGGTGCACAACGTCAGTCGGGAATCAGGCAGGCGGAAGGAATTCACAGAGAAATCAAAAATCCAGATAACAAGCAGTAGTTCAAATCCAAAAGTATCCACTAGATCAGGCAAAATACAAAAACTCCAAGAAACAGGTTTGATAGACATGAGGAACATGGTCAGACAATCAGACAAGGAGTAAGGAAAGAGCTGGGGAATATATAGGGAACAGGGCAATGACACAAACAAGGAACAGGTGAAAATCATTACAATAATCAAGGACGTGAAGACCGGGTGCAGAGCGGGAAGAGGGAAAGGGGCAGGGCAGACAGCAAAACATGAGCACATGGAAAAGGTAAACAAACACGAACTTGCAACACTTAAATAGACCAGTAGGAGGCCGGGTGGTAGAGAGCAGGATCATGACAGTATCAGTGTAAATGTATGTGAAGTAATAGCAATATAACAAAGAATTATTGTGTTGTATGAGAACTGATGTGTTGCATGGCCCAGTGTGCTCATTTGAGAGATTATACAATGCTCATAATTAGGTCTGTCTTCCAACACTGGAAGACAACATGGGGAGTGTTATAAAGAGCGTGCGCTCTTCCTATGTCTTTAAAAGTGGATAGAGACAGGAATGATGTGATAAAGAAGAAAGAGAAGAGAGGGAGAGAGAGAGAGAGAGATGGGGCGAGGGGATGAGAAAGCGAAGAAATAAGCTGACATATTCATACAGCGAGTCATGTCACGCTCGACTGCCGCCTTCTTGGAATCATCTGACTTCTCCTTCGCCACGGAACAATGGCCAGCATCTCTCTCCGCCACTAGCTGGAGAGGAAGTAGACAGACAGCAGAGGTCGTAATCCCTGGCCATAAAACAGCTTCTGACACAGGCAGTCAGTCGTCACACTCACACACACACACACACACACACACACATGCACACAAACACTTTTGCACACACACACACATGCACACACACACACACAGATACACACACACACACACACACACACATCTCACTCCGACACCTCCTCTTCTTCCATTTTTTTCTCTTTTGCCTTCTCATCACCCTCTCCCTCCATCTCTGTGTTTCATTCTCTCGCTCTGTCTCCCTTACCCTTTCTATTGGGCTCGCTAACACCCTGGCTAATGTGGAGGAGAGCCAGCAGCCAAGCACTGATCTCCTCAGACATGCAGGGCAACATCTCATGGAAATGTGTGTGTGTGTGTGTGTGGGGGGGTGCAACTTGGGGGGTGTCAAGCTTACAGACAAATGAGAGTTGAGTTTGACTGTGCACACACACACACACACACACACACACACACAGTGTGCAGGGTACTTCCATTCAGGCTGTTTATACTGTAACAAAACATAAGAATAAGTTCTCTCAACTCAAAGATAGTAGATTGTAGATTAATTATTGTTTTGCATACAGCATGCGTGTCGGCACTATGCAAACTTTTCTCTTTCAACAGAGAAATGTCCAAATGTCCAAACCACACACTCACACACACATACACACACACATCCATCAGACCCAAGCTCGCACACACATCCTGTTAGATTGGGGTCATTGCTGAACTGAAGAATATCTGCTGTAATCACTAAGTGCTTACAGTAACAACAAAGTTTTGTCCAAGTTTATTGTAATTCTGTGGACAAGGCTGAACTTGGGACAGGGGGCAATGCCAATTGATTTTCTTTTAATAAAAAAAAAACATTCCGATTCCAATTCTTCCGATTTTCTAGTGAAGAAGAAAAAAGATTCTAAATGAACCATAGAGCTTTGTGCAAATGAGTGAAAATCTGAAAATGAGGGAAGTACTACTAATAAGCAAATACCTCAGGGAAGCTGTTGGTCTAGACGACAGTGGATTTAGCCCACCTTGAATGGAGGCGTTTAATTTGTAAAACAGAGTGCGCTGATGGCCAAATATGAGAAACGACTGCAATTTGTTATGCGGAACTTTCCGTCATAAATGCCGGCTTTATTAAGCGAGCTCATTTTCTGTCTTCTTACCAGGAGCGGAGAGGGAGTCATCCTCTCCCGTCGAGATGATTGTCTTTTCACAACGGGGGGTCGTCTCCCCCCGCAAACTCCCAAAATTGAAACCATTACACCTCAATTTTGTTATTCATGTTTGTTAATGGGTGAGGACGAGAGGCCATTTTCATGCTGCATGTCATTTTCCCTCCTGCCTCTGATGGCGTTGATGGCTTTTGTCATTTTTTAGATTCGCCTTAACATCCGGCACATAATGTAATGGATTCGAACATTACATGCCATGGGAGCAAATGTGCTGCAATCCCGAGGTGCTCCAGGACAACAGATGGATCTCAGAGAGTTAAGTCCCTTCCAACCGACACACACACACACACACAGAGAGAGAGAGAGAGAGAGAGAGAGTTGCAAAGGGCAGTTTGAAAGTCACATTTTTCCCCCAAGCAATTGTGAACTAGTAGAGAGAATTTGTTGGTTTGTTTATTTGTTTGGTAAGTTTGTGAATGATGGTTTGAACTTCACTTAATAAAAATGGGAAATAAATTGACTTTTTTTTTCTTTCTTTCTTTCTTAAATGTAAACACCATTATGATTCACTTGATACAACACTGTTTACGTAATTCATCCTGTTTCTTCCTGGATGAAGTGGAGAAAGCGAACAGTTGCCCTGGTTCCCCAGTAGAGAGGTTGAAAAGCCGCAGGGACACATCAGGGGGTGAAGAGGGAGGGGGAGGAGGAGGAGGAGGAAGAGGAGGAGGAGAATGGCTGTAGGGGGAACAGCAGTGCTTCTCATGCTGCCCATGTTTTTGGGCCAGGAGAGGAGCAGTCGACGTGCACTTTCATGTGGATGACACTAAGCCTCAGGAGACACACGCACACACGCACACGCACACACACACACACATACATAAGCAGGCACACCACAAACACACATTCCTAATATTCCAAGATTCCATTGGTGTGGAGTCACAATGAAGAGTTTGGCTAGCAAAACTTACTCCAGTATCTGCTTTCCAAAAGCTATGTTTTCCATCTCTGATATCTCTATGTTTCACACACACATAAACTTGACAATTCACAGTGAGAAGTACCCAAGGGCCAGATTTCACAAGTCTTAATGTGTTGATTTATGGCAGTGTTGTGTGTTGAGAATAGTACCAGTCGCCAGGTGTTTATGAGCTAGCCCAGTCTGACTGCCTCTTCCATCTGTAGTCATGCTCTCTCTGCCTCCTCTCAGGAATTCATCTTGGCAGATGCAGGGGAACGAAAAACAGGAGCCTTTATCAGGTTGGCATTAAGTCATAAAATGCAATTTGTGACATTTGACTCAGCGTGCTGTATCTCAGTAATTCTTTGGTGTGTGTATGTGTGTGTGTGTTAATATAGAATGCTTACAGTGCAATCTAAGCAGCAATTGGTGACAGAGGCTAAATCGTCTAAGCAAGTCAATATGTCAATAGAGTCAAATCTACAATAGGCATGAAAGGTCAACAAAATCCACCTGGTAGTAAATGAATGGCCGGCTGCCTCTTTGAGAAAACAAAACAGTGAATGCCTTTTAAATATTCTGCGCCAATCAGACTTTTTCACACAAAAAAAAATGGTCTATTATGAATATTTTTTTGTTTCTTTTCCAGAAGTTTCTTTCAATATGCTGCAAATGCCACCTGGAAAGTCATAAGCAACATGTGATTGGCGCTCATGCAACGAGACGCACCAAAGTCAATGTCCACGGCTGTGGTTTATGACAAAAGCCTGACAGCTGCAATTAACGTGTTCACAAATTAGACAATTATCTCCTGTGTGCGGTAATTAACATGGCCAGATTGCAGTGATGGCGCTTCCTAATTACCGCCTGAACCCCTCTCGTCCTCACCACTTAATGAGCTTCGCCCAGTGGAGCGCGTTTTTGCTGTACACTACTTGACCCCCCCCCCCCAACCTCCTGGCGATGAAACATTGCCACCAACCAGTAACCACTATTCCAAAGACACACACAAACACACACACACACACGCATATACATACATTTCCCTACCATCTCACACACAGTAATACCTGGGCCTAAGCTTGTACACTATCTAGTCACATATTCATACCCTCTAGCCCCAAACTGCCATCAAACTCTCTGTGCGCGCACACACACACACACACACACACAAACACACACACACACACACACACACACACACACACACACACACACACACACACACACACACACACACACACACACACACACACACACACACACACACACACACACACACACACGCACACACACTGTACTCACACACTCCCTTCTCCCTTGACAAAAAACACTGACTAGTACCACCAAACAGTTGTTGGTCGTCATGTCTCGGTCTAAGTCTCAGTCTAGCCATGTTCTCATCGGGCTGCTAAGTTTGGAGAAGTGCCGTGTGGTTTGGTGTGGTGAGAACTGCCGGTCTCCCAGCAACAAGAGGGCAACGGGAAGAGTGATGAAGCAAGTTTAATGATATTGTTTTGGTTTTTTTCTCTTCTTTCCGTCTTTTCTGCCCCGTAACTATGTCTGAAAGAGTCATTTGGGTCGTGTCACGGGTTGCCCTAAAGAGGAGGCTCTGATGGATTGCCCAGACAGGCTTGGTTTTCTCAGCATGATTCATCCTGTATACAATCCTGTATATTCAGGTAGAGTTATAGACTGCATACATGAAGGATATTGTTGTTATTGTGTCTGTGAAGATTCTCATTCATCCAGGTCATGGTAGTCAAAGTGCAAATTTGTAGGCAACTGGACTTTTTTGGAGCTTGAAGACGTTACACCTTTCATCCAAAAGGCCTCTACAGTTCTGATGTGATGGTAGAGAATGTTATTGTTTTTAAACATACCCATACCCATAAGACACTGGCAATCTCTTAATGATAAAAAACATATTTTTTCCCCCCAAATTCTCCTCCCATACAGTTGCTCATAAATGTTTGACCCGACTTTCTCAAAAGGGTACATTGAGAGGAATTTCTTTTTGTAACACTGAGTTTAACCTGTAGATTGCTCTGTATTTAATAATCAGGGGGTCCAAAATCAATTTAGTGTTTTATTTAAACGTGATACTAGATGGAGACCTCATTGTGGTGGTGCAAGTAAGCTTACATAATGCTATCAACAGTATTGCCTGCAATCAGCTGCAATGCCAGGGTGATCCATCTTGTCTATGGACGCTATGAAACAGCCTTCGCTCCTGGACATGTCGGCCCTCTTATGAGAAAAAGAAAAACAACAGGCGGATCGCCGTGGCGCTTTCATTACGCTTTGCTTTATAGTCTGGTTGCCTCCTCGCTGTGCCTGCGTGGCTAACCGTCCAGCAGATTTGCTACACTCAACGTTTCATTAAAAATGAATAAGCAAGCAAACGACAAATGTGTAACAGCCAACAGGAGAGCAGGCCAAGGCTACCTTTATGCCACTTTCACAATTGAAACAATTGCCACAATTGAAAACATGCCCTGCGGCAGTGACTTTCACAGAAAGCATTATCAGAGGGATTTCAGGGATTTGTTTTTTTCAATAATAGGTTAATATGTAAACGCTGTAATTTTGCCAGCATGATTTTGTCTTTTTTTAAATGTCTGGATTGATTCATATTTTTGTCTTCTTCTTCTTCTTCTTCTTCTTCTTCTTCTTCTTCTTCTTCTTATTATTATTATTATTATTATTATTATTATTATTATTATTATTATTATTATTATTTTGTCATGAGCTTCATAAGGTAAAATACTGGTGATGCATTCCTCAAAAGAAAATATGCAAGCAAAGCTCAATCATCTTAATAACGACACACACTGCAATCACATTGTCATGGCGACCATCTGGAATGCACGCATTTCACATTGCGGACTTCAGCAAAATCCTGTTGGTCTGGTTTTTGGATGTGCTTTTGATTTGTGATCGCTCTTAGTGGCTTGGCAGTGACTTCATGCTCTGCCTGACCTTCAGAGAGGATCACACCAGGCTGAGGCCCAGCGAAGTCCGTGCTCACACCAAGTAAAAAACTATAATTTCTCCCCCAACATTCAATTTATCACCACACATCAATATGCTCTTTTTCATTTAAAATGAATAGAGTTTGGTGTCTGTGTGTGTGTATGTGTGTGTGTGTGTGTGTGTGTATGTGTGTGTGTGTGTGTATGTGCGCGTCCTTGACATGATTCACATGCTATCATAAGATAATTTTGAAGTCTGACATAAATGGACATCCTTCACCCGGCACTGAGCACATACAGGCCAGAAGTGGCCCACATTGGATCTGTTCACCAGTTTCTCCAGAGCGTGTCCAAGTACCGTGGGTGCGCTTTGGGTGCCTTTTAATGGTTAACCCACTCCCCCTCCTATGAAATAATTCAGCCTGCTCCAAAACATGGCCTTGCACATGAAATCGCTTGGCCCTCAATCAAGGCCCCCCAACCCCCCCATAAATACTCATCAGATTTGGGTTGGCAGCCATGCATGCTAGCCAGCTTCCACTCATTTGAATCCAGAACATGCATTGGAAACCAGTGGAATAAATTCAGCAACCTTGTGAGCTGGTTTTCCTGCACACTGCTGGCCAGGTTAATTTATGGCTACCTAATCAAAATATTTGTGGCAGTAATGTAGTTTAGGTCCATGCTTTATGACCTGTCACAGGTCCTGCAGTGGTCTATGATGAGAATGGCTGGCTATGCTGCACTGCTGTCTGGCTGACAACACTGGCTTCTCCTGATTCAGGGTAGTTTTAAGGCTCTCTCCAGAATGGAGTTTTATTTCTGTTTTTATTTATTCATATTTTATTTATCATCTTGTTGTTTTCCATTCCTTTTCTTAGAATTTATAGTAGTGCTGTCAATGTATAACGTGTTAACACATGTGATTCATGTAAACATTTTAATGTGTTCCATATTTTTTTCCCACAAATTAATCATGCAGATGCATACGTCACACTACTCGCTAACACTCTTCTCACTGACACACACCGCAAGGACTGTGATTGGTCGAGTTTGTCCACTTGCTTTGTTTTGTTTGCTGGTGTATTTCAGCAGCCCACTTTAGGTACTTTTAGCAACATGCTAGTAAACTGAATTGACTTTGTAAATAATTTAAGACATCATTTTGAATTCAGTGGCAAGATTTCTCGATTGCACTGTGCCTGTCTTTCAATAACGTTTTAAATTTAGCACTTCGTCAGCAGGCAGTACTTGAGAAGTTTGCTTGTTAACAGAACATAAACTGACTGCCCAGAAACCTTGTAAATAGTTCTGATATATTTTTTGCAACAACAACTAGGTTGTTGAAATATGCAGTGTCTCTTTTAACAGTAGTGTAACAAAATGAAAGCATGACAAAGGATTTCGCTAGGGACTCGACTGCGTGGTCAAAGGGTAGATAGTTCCACTCTAATAATTCAGCTAACCAGGGCATTCTTTCTTCACAACTGGATAAATAAAAATGATATTTATATTATATTAAGCACTGATTTATAGTTTTATTTTTCCTTTCTTTCTTTTCATATATTGCCTCACTTTACATAGAAATATTATGTTTTGGAAGACTCTATGCTACCTTACTCATTCAATCTTAAAGCTCAACAAATCACCTGCTTTCACCTGTGTTATCATATAATCATCTAACTGTCCTGCTCTGTAGCCTCCAACACACTCTCAAAGCCTTTTGAATGTCACAAAATATATCACTGTTTGTCTATGTTTGTCTTTTTTTGTCATAGATAATTTACATTTAGTTTTTTTGTTGTTCTTCTTTATATATCAGTAAATCAGGTTACCATGGAAGGTGAAGGTTTTTAGCTTCAGTGCTTTTGTATGGGGCAGTCCCAGGTGTTAGTCTCATAAAGTGAACAAGCTTTTAAGTCCTGAGAACCATTTCTATGGTAAAGAGACATATTTTTGGAAAGGAAAGAAAATTAGTCAAATAAAACTGAGAAATGAGCTGCCATTATGGTTGGAAATGACATAATTCCTGCAGTATTATTTCACAGTTTCCCCTTCTGGTGAGCGACTCGTGGAAGTTTGGATGCTGGCTGCACTGTGTGTGAAAATGTGTGTGTGTGTGTGTGTGTGTGTGTGTGTGTGTGTGTGAGAGAGAGAGAGAGAGAGAGAATACAGAGAGGGTGTCATTTAGAGAGTTGTGGCTGTTTAGCTTGTGTCTCTGTCTGGGGTTTAGGTACTATTGCTATTCCAGGGTATGCTCCAAGCTGAGGTTGCAAAGGTTTTTCCATAGTGACCAATATGAAAAAAAATCCTGTGATTGTGAGATATGCTGCTCACTTTGAAGTCTTTATCCACGTCAGCTGAGCTTTTGAAACCTGATGTCTTTTTTTCTCATTATATGTTTCTTAAACAAAAAAACAACATGATCTTAGTAGCTACACATAGTTACATGTGTAATATTTTAAACCATGGGATCCGATTTCTGATTTTCTCCTTCCTCTTCTTTTATTTCCTCCCTCGTTCAAATGGCAAAAACAGAGCCCAGCAGCATTGTGCAAAAGACTCCCACATCTCAGGATCCCACAAATCCCAATGAATGGGGTTGTACAGATTCCCTTCCTCATATGGAGGCTTCAATGCTTTTGTTAAACCTTTGCTTTGGCAACACCATTAATCTCCAAGGAGAGCAGGGTTAGGTAATTATTCTCAATGAAATATCGTTCATTGATTTCAGATAATTTTATGAATAAATCTATTTCCAGCTAAAATCACCATTCAAGTGTTTTATTAATAGAAAACTATGACACATACTAAGGCCTAACTACTGAATGCTGTTTTTAATGTACTTTGAGTAACCCTTTTATATTCTGCAGCCTATTTGTAAGTGCTATCAAAGCACCGTAGGTATTGTGTATTTCTAATACCCATAGGATCTTTGTAGATATATTTTTTCCCCATAAGTTGGGTAGAACCGTGACACTGGACTAGCATTTCTACCCATGAAATGACAAATAATGTAGCAGACTCTCTCCCATTATCCCAGACCAGAGGTTGTCACACGATGCCAAATGTCCCCTAGAACGTAGCAACAAACGTCTCTGGCAGCTGTTCCTGCTGGTGCTGCTGAGGCGCACGGCAGCTCCTGACAAGCATATAAACTTTACGCGCTTGAACTTTCTGCACTACGTGACCCACAAAGTAAATCACCATTTGACTGGCGCTGATAGCCGACCTCTCTGATCGACCGTGACGCCAGACTGGCTCCCCCCCACCCCATCTTTTCTCTGTCTTTTTTTTTTGCAGAGGAAAGCCTGAAGGGATGACAGCTTGTGTCAGTTGTGGCTCTGATCAGGCCTGGATATGGTTCTGTCACAACGTTGGTGCTGGGCATGCGGCCCAGACTCGGCCCAGACCCACTCGTGGTGGCGTCGGCACGGTTTTGTGGCTGTGAGGGGAAAAGCAGATGCGGAGGTGCAGCTGAGACCCTGTCAGACCTAATAACGGGTTCCCATGGCCCCGTCGCCACGGTGATACGATACTCCCGTCATCTGGAGCATGCATGAGGAGAAAACACGGCATGCCATTAACTCAGTCTCTTCAGCTAAACCTCTAGACCCAGATGGAGCTCATGTCAAAAGAAAGACAGAGACAGACTGACAGAAAGAGAAAGAGAGATAAATAGAGAAATAAGAGGGAAAGAGATAGGATAGGATAGCGGTAAGGGAAAGGGATTATAAAAAAGGAGAGAATGAAGGAAAGATTGGTAGAAGAAGAAAGAAACAATGAAAGAAAAAGACAGAATGAAAAGAAAAAATATGGAGAGAAAGAAAGAAAGAAAAAAAAAATAAAGAGGGAGAGGGTGAAGTATGACCTGGCCTTGTCATTGCCACTAATAAATCAACCAGTACTTCAGGTACTTCAGCTCTGTTGGAGCACCTGATGTACATGTGATCATGTGACCCTTGGACCCTTGGTCCTTTAACAAACAAGGAGTAGCATTACTTCAGAGAGTGAAATGATTTGAAAGGCTTCGAAAAAACGGCTTTGAAACTAATTTACGTCAATGGCTCCAGTCATTTCCAAAAGGTAGAGCCAGCAAGCATTTTGCTTTGTGCTGCCCTTGGCTAAGCTTCACTCACTTCACGCACACTACCTACACAGGTGCAAGAGAGAGAGAGAGAGAGAGAGAGAAGCATGAAATTGAACTTTACAATGGATCACTACTCTGACCACAGTCACAAGAGAATACATTTTCACTCCCATAACTCCCAACTCAGGGAAGAGACTTTGGCAGTGAGTCCAAAGGTCTTAATGCCTGCCTGTTTATATTGGCCGCCGGCAGCACACTGGATCCCTCTCTGGAAGGCCACCCAGACTCTGACGTGGGCCTAGCCCCACTTCACCCCTCCCTAAACCCCCATCTCTTTTTTGGGGTCACTGCCACACTGTGAAGAGCTACACCTCCCTGTCACGGGTGATAAAAGTACAATAATTACCATGTTACCATTTTTCCATGGCGCTGAAAAAAAAGGATGTTCCATCAATCTATTGGACTATCAATCTACCTATCATCGCACTTGGAACATTATTGAATGTGCTGTGTAATTGGGCGTAATTAAAAGCAAGAGTAAGTGCTGTAATTAATGTCACTATTCAAGCACTAAAAGCCTTGGCAAAAGATAATGGTTCCCTGTGGTTTGGAGACGAAGACCTTTCGAACGCTGAAGATGTTCCATTGCAATTACAGCCTTTGGTGCAAACTTGGACACTAAATGATTGACTTCGTCATTTTTGCCCAGCCATACTAGTTGGTCTCAGCAGGCTCTCATCAACGCAAATCAGAAAAAAATTAATTTGAACTCATGAATGAACACAGACCTCTTTCCTTCCAACTGAGCAAACACATAGTGTCTGTGTGTGTGTGTGTGTGTGTGTGCGTGTGTCTGTGTATGCTGTTTATAAGTGTTTGTGCGTGTGTGTATGTCTGTGTCTGTGCATGTGTGTGTGTGTGTGTGTGTGTGTGTCTGCGTGTGTGTGTATGCCGTTTATAAGTGTTTGTGCATGTGTGTGTATATGTCTTTGTCTGTGTGTGCATGTGTGTGTGTGTGTGTGTGTGTGTGTGTTCATGAAGTAAGCAAAGGGCACAGCAGCCAGGTAGCTCTCTAACTCTTGCTCCCTATTGGCAGGCTGGTTGAGACTCAGTAACAGTAAACAGAGCTTGAGATTCCCACACTCACTCCCATAAAATCCTTGTTTGTCATTTAACACGGAATCCTCAAACACAGCATGAAACTGTGGCTCTCCTTGCACGACCTCGCCCTCGAAAAAACAAAACAAAAAAACAACTCCAAACTTCATGAAAACACTTTCCGTCCACTAACTTTTTTCCGTTTTTTTTCTTTCTTTCTTTCTTTTTTTCCCTGTGCAAGTTTGTCAGGAAAGGTTGGATTGTAGTGAAAGCAAGATGAATTGTCGGCAGCTACCCGCATGGCAGGCTATTGATAGTTCCAGTCGCATGCCCCCTTTCAGGCATTCCACTCGGCTTCGAAGGGCCACAAAAAATGAATCTATGAGAAAGAGAGAGAAAAAGAGAGAGAGAGAGAGGTGAAGGAAAAATCTACAAAGCAGAGGCTTCAAACAATCCCAAACAATCCAGGCAGTGCCTCACTTGTTTTCTCTCTTTTTTTCTTTCTTTCATTCTCTCTGTTTTCGTCCCTCTCTCTCTCAGGCCACTGCAGTCATGAACGTTAGTGCCAGAGTAAACAGGAAAAATTCTCTGATGTCGGAATGCTGAGAATGACGGCGACTGTGGCGGCATCAGGGTGTTTTTTTTTTTTTTTGTCTCCATGTGAAAAACATTCTTCCGACCATGGAAAAGGTGCAGGATGTAGAAAAAAAGAAAGAATGATGTTTATTATCCTGAGGTACGTCAGGCAGGCCATTCACGGCTGAGTGACATCTGGAGGTTTATTTAACTTAGCTCTGACCCTCCCCACATGAAAAGCAATCGGCGAGCTCGACGCCATGCTAAACAACGCACAAGCCTGCACAGGATCGACCAGCTCACTTTTCCCCAATCTCCCAGTCCTTTGAAGTCTCTTCATTTACATTGTTGAGGGACGACTTCATTGAGATGATGCTAATGTTCCCCCATGCAGTGAGGATCATGTTGAAAAACAGTATGCCTTGGTTAGACTACTGAATATTGAACATTACTCTCTCTCTCTCTCTCTCTCTCTCTCTCTCTCTCTCTCTCTCTCTCTCTCTTTCTGCGTTATCTTCAGCAAAAATATGTGCTTTAGTAATTAAAAAAAAATGACATGACCAAATCAAATATTGTTAATGTGCACAGCTTGTTATTGACTGTAAGGTGTGATAACATCACAAAATACACACAGAGGATACCAGGCAACAACATGCAGGTGAGAATAATAACATACTACTAATAACACATTATACATGTAATGCTTTACAATGTCGTGGCTCACATTTACCCACACACCCGTGTTGGAGGCTGCCATGCAAGTTACCAGCCCATTTATCAGGAGCAGTGTGGGGTTTAGGTTCTTGCTTAAGGACACTTCAACAATAGCTCGGGTTAAGTCCTCTGGTTTCTACACGGTGTCTCTACCAACTGCAGTACCATCACAAATAGAGAAAAATGTAAAATGTAAAATTACCATGCACTATATCAGTATGTAATAAATAAGACAAGAAAAAAAGAAACCTCAGCATATTTGTTTCAAGGATGATATAACTGGGCTATACAGTTAGCCTGGCCTTGCATTTGACTTGGTGTAAACCCCCACCACCCGCTATTGGTTCAGTGTGTAATCTCAACCACTCCCCTCTCTTCCTCCATACCCTTCTAATATACCATAGCCATGAATGTCTGTTCTGTCTATACAGGACGATACAGTACAGTATGTGTGTGCTATATATAGACCTGATGGTGTTTAGCCTGGTGGAACACATGGTGTGTATGCATGTGTGCTTTATGGATGATGGAGAAGTGGGGTGTTGGAGATGTGTGAGTGTGTATGCGTGTGAGTGTGTGTGTTTGTGTGTGTGTGTGTGTGTGTGTGTGTGTGTGTGTGTTGTGTGTGTGCGTATTTGCTTTGCTTTTGAGTGTGTATCACACAGGGGAGAGAGTGAAGAAAGACGCAGGCAGCTGTTTGGGCCGAACTGCTTCCGAACACCAGGTGATGTGTTTGCATAAGGTGTGTGTCACGCGCACATGCTAAATCACTGGATGACCTAATAAAGTCTACACACACACACACACACACACACCACACAAACTTACTCACGTACACACACACACACTCATTTACACAGACTCATACACACACACAAAACTGTTCTCCTCCCTCACCCAACGAAAACCAACAAGGAGTCTCTATTTCCGTTCTTTTTTCTAAAACAACCTATACACTGGAGCATTGAGTCATTGGATCCAGATGTAGCTGAATCTCTGAAGCGTTCCGGCTCGGCATGTTCACTGCTTCCCCTTCACTTCCTGCAGTGAGCACACAGTTGTAGGATTTTAATGAGACTCTTTTATTGGAAATTCAGAGTGATCCCAGGTGAATCAGTCCGTCCATACTGACGCATGTGTGATTAGCTATGCAGATTTTTTGACAGCAAGGGGGCAAATGAAGCCTGTGGTTTTATGCCATTTTTTCCCACACACTTGTGTGAATACGAATATGTGAAGGAGGAAGGAATCTCTCTCTCTCCCTCTCTCTCTCTCTCTCCTTCACTTTTTTCCTCTACAGGAAGCAGTGTGAGAAAGCTGCTGTTTGCATAGTGTAACTGAAGGAGGGTGCTAGGGCCCATGCCACCCCACTACTCAAAATATAGCACCTTATTCCAAGGCTTTGAAAGAAAGAGAAGGACTTTCAAAGAGAGGCCATATCCATCTTACAAATACTCCCCCCAACTACCACACACAAGACAGAACCCACACACACACACACTCTGTCTTTGTTTCCTAGGTCACAGGGTCATTTTCTGCACATGGGCACTGACACATAGATAGACATAGATACACACTGACAATGCCCATATATTTAATTTAGTGTTTATTACAGAATGTTTGTTTGAGTTTACACTGTCATGGTTTCTTCCTGCCATGCCCACACTGCTCCCACGTAGTCACTGCCGCTACTGCCTCCAATGACTCTATCATTGCCTTCACCTGCTCATTGTTAACCTCCACAGTACCCTCTGTTTCCAGTCTATCCTTGTCAGATCGTCTGCGAACCTTCAGCTATACGCTCAGAAAGTATAAAGACTGCTGTTTCCGTTCCTGGATCCTGTTTCCTGAAGTTAGCTGTGTTCCTGTCATCCACCTGTTCCTGTGTCTTCTTCCTGTTTTCCCACCTGTCCTTGTCCTCTGTTCTCCGTGTCCAGACCAACTGCCTTTCTGCTGACGACCTCGGACCATTTCGACCTGTGCTCTGCTCTCCTGCCCCTGGTATCGACCTCTGCCTGTCCTCGGACTACGCTCAATCTTCAGCCCAGGCTTCCGACCTCCACCTGCCCACGACCTACGCTCTGCTCTCCAGCCCTGGCTCCTGACCTGCCGCCTGTCCATGACCTACGCTCAGCTCTCCTGCCCCGATCAGGGCATGACAAGCAGGGCATGACAAGACAGACATGAGGTGACTTTGACTGAGTGTTTCAGCTTTGTGCATTTAGAGGTAGTTGTAATTTTGTTTTAGTGCAAAAGTGCAATGTGCAAATATCAATAGGCAATACTTGCCACAGTAACAGCAGTAATGATAATGATAAGTGGTGCAAATATAAATATAAAAACAGAACAATTAGCAGCAGATGTGTGCAATTTGCATATGCAGAGTCTCAGTTGGGGGGGGTCCAGTGTCTTCCTAGACTCCCGCCATCCTGGTGCCTCTGCTGGCTGGGGCTGGGAGTGGGGAAGGGAAAGAGTTCAGCAGTCTCACAGCCTGGTGGATGAAGCTGTTGGCGAGTCTGGTGGTGCGGGAGTGGAGGCTCCTGTACCTCTTTTCAGAGGGCAGGAGACTGAACAGACTGTGTGCTGGGTGGCTTGCATCGCTGACAATTGTGATGGCTTTTTGGGTGAGGCGGGTGGTGTACAGGTCTTGCAGCGAGGGGAGTGATGCACCAATGATCCTCTCGGCTGTCCTCACGATGCGTTGTAGAGCCTTCCTGTTGTAGTCAGTGAAGCTCCCACCCCACATAGTGATGCAGCTGGTAAGGATGCTCTCTATGGTTCCTCTGTAGAATGCAGTCATGATGGGTGGTGGAGTACAGGAAGTAAAGACGCTGCTGTGCTTTCTTGGCCAGTGATGCGGTGTTGGTGGTCCAGGAGAGGTCATCGCTGATGTGCACCCCCAGGAACTTGGTGCTGCTCACCCTCTCCACTGTAGCACCATCGATGGTCAGTGGGGGGTGTTGGGTGTGGCCCCTCTGGAAGCTGACCACAATCTCCTTGGTCAGCAGGAGATTGTTGCCTTTGCACCATCTGGTCAAAAGATCCACCTCTTTCCTGTAGTGGGTCTCGTCGGCGTTGTTGATGAGGCCCACCAGTGTCTGTGGGTTGGTGTGCAGTCATGTGTCAGTAGGGTAGAGGATTGGACTGAGCTCCTGTGCTGTCCTGTCAGGGTTATGCTGTTGGAGATGATGTTGCCAACACGCACCACTTGCGGCCTCTGGCTGAGGAAATCCAGCAGCCAGTTGCAGAGGGAGGTGCTGAGGCCCAGTTTGTCCAGCTTGCAGATGAGTTGCTGTGGTATTATGGTATTGAATGCTGAGCTGAAGTCTATGAACAGTATTCTTACATATGAGTCTTTCTTGTCTAGGTGGGTGAGGGCTAGGTGGAGTGCAGAGCAGATTGCATTCTCTGTAGATCGTTTCGCTCTGTACGCGAACTGGTACGGGTCCAGGCTGGGGGGCAGGGTGGATTTAATGTGTGAAAGGACTAGCCGTTCAAAGCACTTCATGATGATGGGTGTCAGTGCCACAGGACAGTAGTCGTTGAAGCAGGATGGTGATGGTTTCTTCGGCACTGGTATGATGGTGGCAGCTTTGAAGCCAGCTTGTCCATACTGTGTTTTAACAGTTACGTGTATCACCAATTGTTCCCAGTGAAACATTGTCTCGTCTCACTATGTACTGTGTATATGGCTGAAACAACAATAAATCCCTACTTGACTTGACTTGACTTGACTACTTGATGGCACAATGGCTTGACTCAGGGAGGTGTTAAAGATGTCTGTGAAGACATCTTTCAGCTCCTCTGCACAGTCCTTCAGCACCCTACCAGGGAGTGTGAGTATGGGTGGGGAAAACAGAGGGAGAGAGAGAAATGCTCATACTGGTCTATTGTTGATTCTGAACAAGAGAGTTTATGTAAATCAGACACACCAAACACACACACACACACACACACACTCATCACCCCAGGGATTTCTCTGGAGAGAGTGAGCTGCACAGGTAGGGATAAACATCTCATGAGTTCATTGATTGCTGGCAATCCTACTACATCACAGCCCTAATCAACTCCAAAAGGCTGAGGTTTGGCCTGCAAAACTCTCAAGGAATACAACTCAGGGGTGATGAGCCTGACACTAACATGGCCTTTCTTTTGGATAGTAGTTCTCTGTTCTGCTTGCTGGCTCTCACGAAATAAGCATCCATCCCTTGATGGATCCCGTGAGATTTTGAGAGTTTTCAAATGTAACATGAATCTCTGTGTTGAGTAGGTGTACTGTGTCAAGCAGCATTCAGTCAGGAAGAGAATATCTGTGACACAAGGCCACAAATACCCAAATTCAGTGACTTGTAGTGAAAATAACCTTTGGTCAAAGAGAAAAGAGAAAGGTCAAAAATAAAACTACATTCATTTTAAATGAGGTGCAGATACTAGTTTCAGTGCTGAATATGCAGACACACACACACACACACACAAAGAGCATGGCAGAACGTGCAAGTATATGTATGTGTATGTGCGAGAAACAGAGAGAGAGAGAGAGAGAGAGAGAGAAAGAAAATTAAATAAAGCTGTATAATTACAACTCACAAAGGGTTAGATAGGGATCCTTGATGAATGGATGTTTGACTTTAAAAGACGTTTTGCTTTCAGTCTGACTTACAGTGTCTCCCTGCCCCTATCAGCCACTGTCAGAATGAAGCCCTCTTAGCCTGGACAGGTGGACAGGTGGAGGTGTGTGAAGATGAAACGCCCCTGACAGAAATTTCATGGGTTTTCACACTCTCGGCTGCTGAGATAAAAAAAAGTGACATGCGATCCATCAAGAGTCGGACTCTGTGACAAAACAGCCAAACAACTCCTTTGCAGACAAGCAGGCAGTCACATGTACATACTACGTACACACACACACACACGCACATACAAACACACACACACACAGACAGAAAGTTTTGCCCTTTCCCTTAATGATTTGCACTGGGTTCTTGCTCAAACCTGCTCCCAGGCCAAAGGGTCAATTTCTGCACACGTGTTTGCACACACACACACACACACACACACACACATTCTCACACAATGGAATGTACATCCCCAATGCTTTATGACACAATATATATATATATATATATTGTTTTTACACAAAAAAGAGGACAGTGATTATTGTTTCTCAGGTCAAACACACACACACACACACACACACACACTATTACAAAAACAATCCCATGCCTATTTTTGGTCCCTAGTGAAGGCTTCTTCTCTCTCAGCTCTCATACTGAAGCATGGCGGCCGTATTTCAAGCTGAATCCAACAGGCAGACATTTCCCGGCCCGCCGCTGAACCATTCCCCGACCGTGCAGTCACTGTGTGCTCCAAATCCCATGTCAGCCCAAATAACAGTGAGGGATGACAGGACCTACACGCACACACACACACACACACACACACACACACACACAAGCCTAGAGAGTCAATGAAAACATGACATCACCCAGACCTCTCGCCAGCTTTCCAAAAAATGAATCGACGGAGGGAGAATTACAGGGCTTGTATTTGTGTGTGCGTGTGTATGTGTGTGTGTGTGTGTGTGTGTGTGTGTGTGTAGGCGGGTGTGAATATGAGTACTTTTCAAAGTTTACCTTAGCTCGGCCTGCCAATGATGTGCAGCTGCCTTCAAGTTTTCTCAATGGAGTCCTGTGTTTTTGAAGCCGGCAGTGGTGTCCAGATGTTTTGGCAACACATGTTCATGAAAAAGAAAAGTGGGGTCCGTTGAAGTCACAGAGGTCGTAAATGTATTTTCTTTCAATACCTCATCACTTCTTTGTTTAAGGCCGGCACTGACCCAGGGAGTGTTGAAAATGCTTGTAACAACAAGGAGTAATCCGTTTCTCATTAAAGATTGCTCAACATGGAAAGTGGAAATACACACCTTGTAAGTTTCATAAACACAGATGTCGTGGATCGGATGCCAGTGTATGGGACTGATGTAGGATGTGATAACATCAAGCACTAAAATAATATTGTTTTTTTTTTTTCTTCTTTTTTTTACTGCAGGGTATATAGTGATCATGATTGAACTTACATCTGCTGTTTTTTTAGATACAAGATGTTATGCTCCTGGGTTTTAAAAAGTGTTTTCAAAAATCATGTAAAAACATGAAGTGCTGGCTCATCAACATAGTCCTACAGCTATTGCTGTATTGGTTGTTGCTGTATGCAAGTCACACCAAGTGCATGAATAGATATTCTGCATGTCTGCTGTGTCATTTCGGTATTCCATGCTCACACAGTAACAAAGTATGAATGAAATCCACTGTATATCTGAAATAGGTCTAATGTGTGCTGAAAATACTAAACTTTCACCTTTTTTACCACAAAGAATTGTAACGAGTTAACTGTGAACATTTGCAATTACATACAGTTGCTCATGGATAAACAAAAAATAGCAATGTGTGTGGAATTTGACCATTCCAGGGTACAGACTAGAGATCCAGGGACTAGACAAGACTACATGGGTAGGGACCCTATGCTTAAAACATGATGCATATTCAATGAGCCTGAAAGGTTCAACCTCAAAGTTGCTGGGCCAAGAACTGTTTCACAGAAAACAACTGCATCTATGAATACATTGCCCTTAGTGAATTCTTGTTGCAGATTGGTATTGGTTTGCCCTAAGATGCCTTCAGTCTCTGTATTTTGCATAGCAAGGTACGTATTGGAGTAAAATGACTAGGAAATATAAGGGTTGTTTAGATTCTGTAAATGCTTCAGTACTTCAGTGAAATGCTCTGGAGCATGTCAGAAAACCAAACAAAGGAGAAATCCAGTGTAAATCAGTCCGTAGCCCTGTTGTTCAAGGTCACCAAGGTCATTACATTTCCCTCTGCCCCATTCAGTTAGTGTTAAATTTTCTTTTCTCTTTTTCCTATAGAAAGCACTCAGTGACCTCAAACAACAGGGCTATGGATTAAATCACTCCAGATTTCTCCTTTAAATCCAAATATGCCAGTGCCTAAACCTGAAACATCTGAGACTAAACTAGCATTAATCAACATCATGATTAGCTGAATCAGGTATGTTGTTGAACACCCTCATACAAACACAGCAACATACAAATGTCATGTCATTTTGCAAACAGAGCGAAATAATCAATCCAATGAACACCACTACTTGACCCACAGTACAAATATCAAGCTCACAAATATCCACACAAGGCCTTTCAATCCAAACTCTGTGTGATTAACAAGATTTCGGTCTGGGAGGTTTTGGGGTAGCGTTCGCCAACTTGGCACGGCTAATTCCTGACCTGTGTGCCAACTGAAACCGTCAGACAGTGGGATGGGGTGAGGGCATGCTCTTCCCATCAACCATCAACTAATGGCTTTCTAAATAAAGTGACTTCACTAACAAAAAAACAAAAACAACTCTCCAAATGAACTTTACACAACCGTTCCCATAAAACGGAGTCTGAACATTAATTACCAGACAGGTCATTATGTGTCCATTTAGTAGAGAAAACAATCAGTTATTTAGTTTGGCATCAATCAAGGACATACTTTTTTAAACACTTTGTGAATAGCCACAAACGTCTCAGGAGAAGTTTATGAGGTCTAAGATAATGCCTTTTTTGTTTTCTTTTCTCTAGGGGTACTGTATGTAAGGGATAACGACCAAAAAGGTGAGCAGTTTGATGGAAATAATGGCAAAGCGTAGGCGAAGGGCCATCGAACTGGTCACCTCGAAGGCTGGTAGGAAATAATTTTGTCTATAACTTTCATCATATTTAGGAATCATGTGCATGAACTGCAAAAAATAACCTATTACACAACCGTCAGGGGGCAAAGTATGGCATGAAATGCTTCACTGTGGTTGAGGGTTACCATTCATAAGTGCATTGATATGGAACGGTGATTCAGTTTTTTGGATCTACTTAGAGGTAACCAGTTGTAAAGAATAATGTATTGTCTGCTGGTCATTCTACAAAAATATTTCCCGACAGGATGGACAGGATGGCAAAGGCAGAGGGGTCTTGATTCGTTCTGAAGGGAAATGTTTTCCTATAATGACTGGCGGACAATGCATTACCCCGCTTTTTATATGGCTATATGCCAAAATGATGACAGAAAACTTTACTAACGTTCTATGGCTTCCGCAGACAAACAAATAGTTCACAATGCAACTTGAACATTTTTTCCACATTATCTAATCAGTTAATGCAAAGGCCTAAACAGGAGCACTCTGCCCAAAATCACACATTTTCTTTGCAAAAGGATCTAAAAACATGCAGCAACAGCAAATTTTTCATTCAAATGACACTCAGTGGTCAGGTCAGTGAATACTCTGAGTCAATCATAACACAAAGGAGGACAAAATGCAAAACTTGCAAAAATGTTTTGAAAAACTGTGAAAAATGTGTGAAACCAACGAAAACGGGTTAACACAATTAGATTTGCTGGGTTCTGCTGTGCTAAGAAAGTGAGGATGAAGATCAAGTGGATCCTAGTTTCATTAAGCGCTTCTTAGCAATCAAGAAAAATTGTAAAGGAGATAACTGACATTAAGTTTATTGAGGCTATCACCATAAAACAATTGAACACATAAGCCTGTTTGGAGTGACTTTCAAAATAAAACTATGCACACTTGCCTTGCTTGAATGAGGCTTAACAGGACAATGCAGGCAATGCTCTGAGTGAGTCTGCCTCTCTGAAGCATCGCTGTTAATAACAATGCACCTCTTCTCACCAATACTATTTTGAGCTGGGTCTCAGTCTCTCTTTTCTCTTGTCACCTCATAACTGTATGCCTTTGCATTCATCCATCCATCCTCTCTCTCTCTTTCTCTCTGTTGGTGTAAACCCAGGGCATTTGTCCGAGGGTGTTTGTAAGTGCTTGACACTGGGCTGGTTTGCTACTGGGTGAACAGAAGAGCACAAATCACATGGAGGAGGGAAGCATCGACAGCCAGGGACACCATAGGAAAGTGGCTGTGTGTTTATTTTGTGTGTTCATTTTGGCTGCGTGTGTGTATGTGTGTGTGTGTGTGTGTGTGAGAGAGAGAGAGAGAGAGAGAGTGAGAAAGAGAGACAGAGAAAGAGAGGCAGATAGAGTGAGAGAGAGAAAGTTGACTCTAATCTTTGCATTGATGTTTATGATGTATAGATTTCTGCTGTCTGACTCAGGACTCAGAACTTTAAAGCCTTGTGCTGGGCAACATTAGTCAGATTGAGCGCTTCAGAAATCCACACATTCGCTCCTAAACAAGGTCCCTTTGGAGCAGTCTCTTACATCTAGATAAAAATCATATGGATATTTGATGTGTATTTATAAATATATTACATACACTGTATGGTGGTGTACTATGATCACAGCTATAAAGACGCGGTACACTGTGAAGTGCATGCCAGTAAATTCTGGAAACTCTTGTCCTGTTTCAACCCCTGATCCTTTTCCGATGGTGGAATCCACAAGGCACATTACATCATCCTGTCGGAAATGTCAGAATTATGCTTTCCGCTTGGAAGTCTTTCTGAAGTGTGAAAAATGAGCAGGAAGCCTTGAAAGTAGTTTTAAAAAGTCAGGAGTGAGGCAGAAGACTAGGAGGAAGACGACTAAGAGGAGGGGGAGGAAGAGGAGGAAGAGAGGGCTAGGGTGGTTTGACAAGGATCAGTCTTGCTGACAGCCGCAGCTTTTGACATATCGAGAAAGACACTCGTATACCTCCCCAGGAGCTGGAGACAGAGGAGTAAATGAAGTGAGAAGAACCTATTCATTCTCTTCATCATTCGTTTTCTCCTCCTCTCTCTCTCTCTGTCTCTCTCTCTCTCTCTCTCTCCCGCTCTCCATCCAGTCTAAGCACTCTGCTCACACCCTGACACACAGCAAGACCACGAGTCTCTCTCTCTCTCTGTCTACTCCTCTCTCTCTCTTACTCTCTCCTTCTCTCTCTCTTTCTCTCTGTCTCTTTCACTCTCTTCACTGGATGTGTTTGGCTTCTCCCTCAGGGCAGGTTTCACACATGGCGTAGCACCGGAGCTGAGAACTACAACGGAGTCCGTCCACCAATGATGCATTCCAAACGACCGTTTCAGTGCCCAAACTGATATAACAACTTTGCCAACTTTGGGAGAATTGATTCAGGGGAAGGAACATTCCGGTGACCTCCAGTGGCTTCCACATGAGCAGGATGGGAAATGGGTGCAGGCGTGTTGGAAATGAAATGCTTGAGTGAAAGTGAGAAAATGGATCTCGGATTCAGTGCTTCTCCTTGGTTGTGTTTGAAATTGTCTCCCCTGTGATAGTGTGTGTGTGTGTGTGTGTGTTTGGTTTTGTATGTATGTAAAGGTGTGTGTTAGAGAGAGATGGGGGGGTCATATGGTCTTACTGTGTGTCAGGGTGTGAGTGGGGGACATAGAGAAAGACAGAGAGAGAGAAAGAGGGAGAGATGGTTTGGGTTTTAGGGGATAACTAGTGGGAGAAATGTTTCGCCACTGAGGATTTCTGGAAGCTGTCACCACTGTCTGAGGCAGGCCAGAATTTATCTGGGAGCTGTCAGAGGAATTAAACACAGATAAGGGGGAAAAGTGACAAAAAAAGTTTGAAAGTCTGGAGTCCAAAAGCAGGCCGAGGCATGTGTGTGTGTGTGTGTGTGTGTGTGTGTGTGTGTGTGTGTGTGTGTGTGTGTGTGTGTGTGTGTGTGTGTATGTGCAAAATAAGAGGGGGAGAGAGACACGCACACAGAGAGAGAGAGAGAGAGAGAGAGAGAGGAGAGTAAAAAGGGGAAGTTAAAAAAGACAAAATATGAGAGAAATTGTTTGTTTGAAGTGGTTAAAATTGCAGACTCCCATTTTGAATTCACAGCCTAAGGCCAATTGTATCTTTGCTCTCTCCTAAATGAATCTCTGCCACTGGCTTTTGGTTTTCCCCATTTTAAAGAACATTACAGAGAGAGATGTAGAGAGAGAGAGAGGGAAGAGATTGAAGAAGAAAAAAAGAAGAAAACCTAAACTGAGATAACAGTTGCTTTGATAAAGAGTCTCTTCCTTTTGTAGCGCCAGTTAGCACGAGGCTAAAAGAAGCCAACCTGTTCACCTCTACTCTATTTTCCCTGTCATGTTAACAACTTTGAACACTGCTGTGTAATGGCCTCAATAAAGATGGCTACCACCAAGAGTGGTAGAGCACCGGAAGGCTGGATCCAGACTGCTTTACTGTCCGCCAAACCCCTTCACATTCTCACAGAGAGCCGTATTTCAGATTAAGCACACACCATTACACAACTCCCATCTCACTCAATCCCTGCACACCAGACCCCCCGGATTCTCCACTAAACGAGTCACAGGGAGAGAGAAATATACTGAACAGTTGTCTACTGTGTGTGTTAATTCCATTCTTTGGAGATGTTTCTGTTATGAGGTCCGTGTCTTTCTTCAGAGGCTTTTTTGTGATTTTCTGCTCATTTAGGTGGTTTGACGATGAAAATGTACGGTACAGCTCTCTTGAGGACTTTATCTTTTGTGAGTGTGTGTGTATGAGTGTGTGTGTGTGTGTGTGTGTGTGTGTGTGTGTGTGTGTGTGTGTGTGCGCGTGTGTGTTTGGAGCGAGAGAAGGGCGTTTGTTGTGAGGTAAAGTCTGCCATATGGACAGAGGCACTTGGCAGTCAGAGCAAATTAGATTGTTGTGTCTATTATGCGGCATCCAGCGGAGGCACCGCCGCCGCCTCATCCATGCTGACAGCACATATGTTAAGGAGGACTACCACTCCTAGAGGGCCCCATCTTTTCCTAAGGTTTCCCACAGGGATGAGGGAAGGAAGTGAGAACCAGGGTTGGGGGGGGTGAGTAGGTGGGCTGATGTTACTTTTGTGCTTCAGTAAAAGAGAGCGAGAGAGTGAGAGAGAGAAAGAGAGAGAGAGAGAATAAAAGTTTCTTCTCCATCAATAATAAAAAGGTATCACTGTGAAAATTGCACTGTGTTGAGCACAGCTGCTGTCACTTTCAAATATCGTCACACCAGCACATTATGTTGGCAGATGTACGATTTTCAATATTTGAAAAGGCAGCTTGACTCAGCCTCAGAGTCACACTGAATGAAATATGGTTCATACAAAAATCATATATCATTCTGCTCAAAAAATAAATTGTCCTGTTAACTCCAATAACATCAAGACTTCCCATAGCTCAGCCTAAAGAAAGGAGCTCACAACAACAGCAGTATGGTTCTGAGGTAGTCCAGATATGGATAAATACTTCAATTCAAATAAGGGGCCTTAATGTTTTCATGAATCAGTTGGTAGGAGAAATGTATTTACAACAATTGAGTTTGTTTAAATGTGTAAAATGTGTACATTTGGATCAGAATCAGAATTATGTTAGGTCTGTCTCGAAAGATGGTCCAAACTATCTGTTCAGATTCAGAGTCCAATATTTAATCTTGTTATTAAACAGTTACTGAACTTCACCTGATTCAACTGATTCAAACCCAATAGCTAACCTGAACTTCAGCCATGAATTGTCGTTAATAGATTTTCCACAGATAGTTTGTTTATAATCTGAGCATCTGTTTGTCCTCTCTCCCAATAAAAAGTGTGACCAGTGGGTTTTTTAACCATAACTTTCAGTAAGCATAACTTTCAAACATGCCATTCAAGCTGCATATAGACCAAAAACAGAAAAGGGGGTGTAGAGAAATGCAGGCATCACCTCTCTCTCTCTCACAGCGCTAAAATCAGACGCATGCTGTTCAGCGGACTGCTCCTATTCCTGAGCTTGAGCAGTGCCCACTGAGCGCTCCCCCGTGTGACTCCAGATCACTGGTGCCCACATGACATTGGTCAAGCGGGGACAGATAGAACGAATACTGAAACAGAAAAATAGCACCATTATAAGTTGGAGCAGGTCCATAATAGAGAGTTCATTTCATCACCCTACTACTCCTGATTGGAACAAAAAATTATAAAATTAAAAAAATTTAAATGGTGAGAAAAAAACGAAACTACTATAGTGCAGAGTGCAGAGTGACTGCCATTGGGGGGATATGTTAATGGGATTTTTGTCGAGCACACAGAAAGGATTCATTTGCATTGTGTGATAACATGGAAGATTTCCAATACATTATGGCTGTAATAATGGATCCCCAGTGATCATTCATACATATTGATTTTAGACGCCTTTTTGCTCTGCAATCATGTCCTGACTGCTAACACAGCTTTGCTGTGCCTGAGCAAATGGAGAGAAAAAGAGACAGAGAGAGAGAGAGAGAGAGAGAGAGAGAGAGAGATGTTTCACATGCAAGGTCTCACCCCAGCACACATGTAAAGGTATTTGCGTTCATGCATTTGCATTGTACATTTAAACTGTTTTTTGTTTCTAGATGTTATAACCTAGTATATAATCTAGTTGTTATCACATATAATTTATCTAGAGTCAGCCTGTTGTCCTAATCAAACAGGTTTGTTTTATTTGACGTGTTTTCTCAAAACGTCCTGTGCAGCGGTAAACATTCCAGTTAGCGTTGCTATGGTAATGCACTGTCCAGTGAAAATGACGAATGACCTTTCTTCTCCCTGGCATTTCACTTCCAGGTCAAAACACATCCACCAGATGACACAGCTGGATCATTAGGCTGATAATTAGTTTAAACAATATCTGAAGCTGCTGGTATTGTTAGGCCATTAGACTCCCTCACCGACTCGACATCTTGATGTTTGTTGATCTCTTGACCTTTTGTAGCTTTGGGTGACTGGGTTGAATATTGGCCGGGGAGTTCACCAGAATTTGCTAGGGGGGTTAAAAATAGAAACTTTCTGGCATCTTCCATCGTGACGCTGAAGCTGACTTTTGACCACAGTCTGTCACTAGGCAAACACTGGCTGTACCCTCATGGCTCGCTATCTCCTTCTGGGATCTTGACCACTCTGTTTGTAAGAGTGCTTGTCTTGTAGTATGGCCTGGCAATCTTTCGGATCTATCTTAAATTGCTTGCTTTTGTCCAGCAGATCACGCAGCTGCTGACTGTGTCCCAATGGTACAATGGTTCTACTGGCATCAGCAGATATATAATTGGGTGAGACCCACTTGTATTTTGTCCCTGACCTGGTGCACAACATGCTGGGCAATGCCACGTTAGAGTGAGGTGAATAGTGGTGGTGGTGCGTGAGAGGGTCTGATCTGACCTTTGACCTCTTGGGGTCAGGCCAAACCCTGTTGTGCCTGCTCATTTATGTTGGAGACAAACGGTCCTCTTGTCCTCCTCTGCCTACTGTACGTCTTGTGTTCATAAAACCCCACGTGGTATACTTAGCTTTGTGGCTACATGACTAGGAGGCGACATTTAGTTATTGTATAAATCTGGCCTGACGGCTGCAATCTACCACGAGCAAAGCTGTAGTCCAGTGCATCAGTATAATGTTGGATTAAACAAAGTCAAATCCAGAGGATGAATCACAATCTCTCCCCTAACCCAGCCCTAAAGCCTCAAAGACTGGCCTGTGTCAGATAATTATGAAGTCCGTCCATGCCATGCCATGTCTTTTACCCTCTGCAACAAAAACACAGATGCGTGGTGACAAACTACCATTTATTTTCAATGACAGCCGGGCGGCAAGGTCCTTTGACCTGAACTTTGATCAAAAAATTCAAAATGTAAAAAAACGTAACAATCAATATTTCTGTTTTAAACTAAAAAGTTTGGGATTTATGACTTGGTATTTTGTAAGACGAGATGAGAAATGTTGACTGTTAAATCTGAAAACATAGGTTTTGTAACCAGAAACTACATCTGTGGTGATATATGATGTATCTACCAGAGTTAGCAAGTTAACAACCAACTACCAACGAAACACCTCCTCGATTACAAGTGTTGCCTTAGTCGCCGGTACATATGACCATGGGGTCAGAGTTTGGGTTAGGATTTAGGAGGGACATTAGGATTCAGTCTATGACTTTCTTGCTTTTATTCAACTGTTTCTTTTGCTTACTAAGGTTGCTATGGTGGATGAGGATTCAGAACACAGGTTTATATCTTCTCCTACTTGGCTTTGCGACAAGAATTTTCAAAGCCACCACGTTCAGCAAAGTTCACCGACAGCAGAATATGAGACTACTGCTGCTCCACTGTGTGGTCGTGTCCTAACTGGAAGCAGCCTAATCGGATATCTCTATTCGGGGACCGAAATGGCTGTGGTCGCTTTGATCTTAACAGAGCGGAGTTAAGGCAGTGACCGTGTGACATCACTCCGACTGTATCACTGTCACCAGTGATTAGAGAGGACTACCTCCTACAAGACTCATGCAAAAATCCACCAAACCCTTCTTTTCACTGAGTCATCAAGCAGCGACGTGGGCTAAAAAACATTTGCGGGAAAGGGCGCAATTTGTAGTTGAAAGCAATGTCTGCCCCAGTCTCCTCCTCGTCCAATTGTAAGATATCCCTCCCTTCATCTTTCTTATCCCATGTTTAGTCTTTTTGTTGTCTGAAAGTCGACAATTTTTTAATGCATCAGAGAAGGGCCTATTTTTCTTCCTTCCCGGCTTTGATAAAAAAGAGGAGAGAGAGAGAGAGAGAAACAGGAGTTTAAGGAAAAAAGAAGAAGAGGAGCCATACTTGTCTAATCCAAATAATTTATCTTGCAGCCCTCACATGTGCAGTTCGGAGGAGGGGATTGCCAAAAAAATCTATAAAATCAAATCCTATTAAGCGAAATAAACAAGGAGCCGCTAATCCACCCTACACACATCTCTGCCAGCTCGGAGATGCATTCGCTTGCTTGCTTGCTCACTTGGGCCTCTCTCTCTCTGTCTCTCATGCGCTGTTTCTCTGAATTACAGGGGCAGCAATTGCGCTTGCTCTCGCTCACTGCTCTCTCTCTCTCTCCCACTCTCTCCCATCAATGCAAATTAAAGCTAATTTGGGTATTTACTGCTCGCCATGTGGGCTTGTTGTCTTGCGAAAACAACTGCAGAGTTTGAACCGAGCACTTCTCACCGCTGCTCACACGGCACACACACACAAACACAAACACACGCACAAGGCTAAGATCTCTGATCAAGAGCCTACGGCATTGGGTTTTCTGTGTTTATTTTTCAGCATGCAAACACACACTCATACTCACACACACAAACAGAGAGAGAGAGTTGCTTAAAATGTAATCTTGGCAGTCCCACATCTCAAACCTGTACAATCTGCGTGTCAGTGATTTTGCTTCACAGCACAATCTGTGTGTGTGTGTGTGTGTGTGTGTGTGTGTGTGTGTGTAGTGGAAACCTACAATGCCCCAAAGCTAAAGAATATTCTTAAATGAATGCATAATGTGTGCCCAAATTATGCAAATGACAGATACCACACAGAGAGCTGATGTTGCTGCCATGCGTCGTCTGTCTGTGGAGATTGAAAGATTTGTGTGTGTGTGTGTGTGTGTGTGTGTGTGTGTGTGTGTGATTGATAGATTTGTCAAGCATTCTTCAGCCTCCTGCTGGGTCTCCCCCTGTCAGGCCTTATACATTCAGTATGGGTAAAGAGACAGTCAGGTATCAATCTAGGACAGCAAGAGCTAAAATGGAGAACAAATGGGCCTAGACGGCTGGGGTTGGAGGGTTGTAGAATCACAATGACAGACTGCTCCACTGGCATTTCTCTGTGTGTGTGTGTGTGTGTGTGTGTGTGTGTGTGTGTGTGTGAGAGAGAGAGAGAGAGAGAGAGACGGGGGGTGTGTTCTGGCTGGGGTAGACAGTGGGGAGGGAATGTGACTCTTATGTGTCTGTTCTGAAGTGACTCCGACAGACGCCACATGTCGTTTTCCTTCAGCGGATCGCAGAGACTGTTTGAGTAAGACAGGAACGCCGTCGGGAAGCCTGCACTTACAATGCAGTGTGTGCGACACAAGACAGCAGCGTCAGGGGAGGGAGAGGAAAGAATAGAAAATCGGGCAAAAATAAGGAGTGGGTCTTTGTGAAGAAAAGGTGCCCCATAATCTCCCTCCTTCCTAGAAAATAGCATATCCTTCATTTAAAATTTATTTCCTTTTTAGTAACTCTTGTGCTGATTTACCCCCATAGAAGAGGATTGGAGATGTTATTTCTCAGGGGAACGTGAATAGTGGAATCCTATATAAATCTTTGTTAAACCATTGGGCATGACAGGAGATAAGAAAGGGAGACAAATGAAGCTGACAGTATAATTCTATATACATAAAGACTGAATGTATGGTGACACTGATCCTCAGAGTGTCATATTCTGGGTAAAGATGGGGGCAAATGAATATTTCATGAAGTGAAGGATGCCTTTGTAAACAGTGTGTGTGTGTGTGTCTATATGCGAAGTGTAAAGACACTTGCATAATCTGTTAATAAATTGTTTGTGCATATTTGTCAGTGTCTGTGTGTGTGTGCGTTCAAATGTACATTTATGTAATCTTTGCCAACAATGTGTATGTGTTTGTGTGTGTGTTTGTCTTTGTGTCGGCGTGCATGCTTGTGTTTGTGTGTGTGTATGTGTCCATGTGGGCATGCTTGCATAATCTCACCTGGTGCTGTATGTGTTTATTTCAGAGGGCACCCTCTCCTCTCTGCTCCACACACACACACACACACACACACACACACACACACACACACAATCTCTCTCCTCTCTGTCTCCACAGATACTGGGGAGCCCTGGATTCGACGTCACCATAGTGCAGTGCTCAGCGGAACACCGCTGCAGAGGGATGCTGATTCACCATTTTACGAAGGGGAGAGTTAAAGTTGAGAGCGGAGTGCAGACTTTTTATAATGACCCTATCAGGATGTGAGTGTCAGCTTGTCAGCTACCTAGCACAACACACACACACACACACACACAAAACCCTCTCCAGCTTCCTCAGTCCTTCCACAGACCTAGACTTGTTACAGCAGGGAGAGAGCAAGAGGTGGAGGAGAGGCTGGGAATTGTAGTTTGATAAGCACTGCACCTCCCCAGGCAGGGTCAAATGTCACGAGCCCTGGAGACTCCAAGGGGTTGAAGGGGAAGTTTACTGAGCAAAGTCAGGGGCTTTGAACAAAAGGAACTCCCTGATGAGGTTGGATATTTTATGCTGATGGTGGAATTTGGGGAACCTTGTGGGTTAAGGGATCATGTTAAACGAGTACAGCTTTTGTCAGTTAAAGATGATATCAAGTATGTATCTGTATACTGTATCTGAACAGTGTGTCTGCTGGTCATCGCAAATAGAGGCAAATACTTTTACTGAGGTGAACTGACCACAGAACAGCACATTGGCACATTGTGTGTGTGTGTTTGTGTTTGTGTTTGTGTGTGTGTGTGGAGGGTATCCATCAATTAGATGCACTGCCCTGTGTGTGGCACCACGGGGGCAATCATGTTCCTTGACCACATCTCTCCCCTCCTGTTAAATCCTGTTTGCTGAAGTCTCTGCAGGCTTCCAGTTCAGCTGATCTGAAACTCCTGCCGTGCTGGAGAAAGATCCACATATTAATGAAAAGGCACGTCTCAACAGCGCTATGTGTGTGTTCCATACCTTAAAGGCCCTTGGGTAGGGTGCTTTATTAATATGAATGCACTTTTGGTCTTGGTTTTCTTTACTGTGTTTCCTATTTTCTGTGGTTTTAATGTGCCCTGTATTTAATTTGGGAAGGTAAATCTGTTATAATTCACAAAAGTAAGCCTACTGTAAAAAAAAATAAAAATAAATGTCATAAATACACACACATACACGTTTCAATTTTTCGATCTTCAATCTCTATACCATCTGCATACTTAATCTATATGATTTTGTACATAATGAAAAAATCACATTGAATTCTACAGATAGAATAGCTTAGTCCTACATCAGGCAATAGGCAGGAAGAACCTGTAACGCCATGGGCCTATAAATGACTGAATATGCCAGAAAAGTTGGAGGATTTCTACCACACCTTGAGAACTGAGTTGTGGTGAATTGCTCCATACAAATATGTTGCCTATCAAGCTTGGATTTAAGTGTCTCTTGTTCTGGATCAGTTTTGGTCCAAGTACAAAGCTCACTGCATTCATCCAGCTTATAGAGATGATCTGATGTAGAAACGTACATGTCATCCTTGATCACACAGCCTACTTCTTTTGTGTTTGTATGTCTTCTGTGTTCATGATAGCAGGGTAGAATCCTGAGAGCCTTATCTTCAGCATTCCAAAATGTATCATTCCTAACGTCAAGTCCTATAGGAGAAAACCACAGGGCTTGTAACACAGACAGTAAAATATATACTTTCAACTCTGAGCTCTCTCAAACACTACGATTTCACCAAGACTTCAAATTTGGCAGCTCCAAGGCCATTACACTCTGTGGAATCCAGACTGCGGGAGAGCTATAATCCTTAGACGTTTAGGTCAAGGGCTAACTATAAGCATCTCTTACATATGCCTTGGTTTCTTGCTCTCTCTCATATTGTATCCCTCCCTCTGTGTGGCTGTGTGGTGTGTGAGTGTGTGTGTGTGTGTGTGTGTGTGTGTGTGTGTCTCCCTAAAAATGAGACAAAATTCCTTTTACTACCTTTTGCCTCAGCGGTCTAATGACCATGTGGTCTCTACCTCCTCCTTGGCTTCCCACGCCTCCCCTCACAAATTGCTTCCAGATTGACGTCACTTTTCTCCTGTACGCCGTGCTTTGGTACTCTTCCAGGACCTAGGCTCGCTCCGCCATGCGTTGGTTAATCACACTGGTAATGCATGGAGACATGGCTTTACTACGAGCTGCAAATCCTTCAAGGTCTGCTTTAAACTGCCACTTAAAATAAGGAAGAAAAAAAAAACGTTACTCTTGTGGGTTTCCCTATATGATGGATTGTGTGTGGAATGTCTCAGGGTTGGAAACCACTTTGGTTTGGATGGATTCCAGACAGTGACATATATATGGGGAAGTGTTAAAATGAAGCACTGAACTAATGCCATGGGATGAATGTGTATTAAAGCCCTAAGTGGGAAGATTCTGGAGAAAAAGTTCAGACAAAGATGGCAGATAGTAGTGAACATTTCGCTCAATAAAAGTATTCTGTTTTGACACTACTTCTGATCCCTGTTAGTACAATGTTAAGATGAAGCACTGAACACGTCATAATGAATGTGTGGGCCAGTTCAGGCAAAAATGGCAGAAAGTAATGAGAATTACTCAGTAGTGATACTACCTCTGACCTCAGTCAGTACAGTAGAGAGGCATGCTATAAGTGAAATTGCCCACTAGGATTTCACCATTTTCATAGTCAAACATGTCAGTGGCACAGTTCACATTAACTCATTCACTCAGTGGAAAAGAACATCTGGCATTGAGAAAAGAAAAAAAATAGTTGTTCCACCACATCATCCTAAGATGAATGCCTGTCTGCAACCAGAGAGATAATTCCTCAAGTTCACACTAAACCGTCTTGACTAAGTGGGGCCTTAGGGATTTTGCAGGTCTGTGACTGTGAATAATTGGTCATGTGCATGATAGGCTGTGAATGCAACATTTTGTCTGTGCTAATCCAAGGGTAAAGGTTGAACACAGAATGTCATCCTGGTTCCATACAATGGTGTCACACTCGTCATGCACATGTTTGTGTGTGTGTGTTCATAGTTGGTTAAAGTTTTATGCACAGTGACACAGCTGGTCATATAAGTCATCCATGCCTCTTTGCACCCAATTATGATTCAAACCACACTTATTTCCTGGTGTAGGCAAACTGTTAAAATGGTCTGAAACCTGTAATAATTAGGCAAAGGAAATGGTGAGGAAATGGGTAGGGTCACCTAAACTACTCTGTCATTGAATTCATGTGTCTCATTTGGGCCTATTAAGCTTAAGCGTACAAAATCATGCAACTATCATACAACCTTCAGTCACAAACATTTGTGAAGAAAAACTTGGTTCTTCTGAATTCAAACATGCCTCTGCCATAGGGTCTGGATAAGAGGGTCCATAAAGGTCAGACTGGGTGAGTCTGGTGCAGTGGAACTGGCCCACACAGAGCACTGACCTCAGTGCCTTTAGGATGCTTGAATAGAATAAAAAATCCCAGACACACAACAAAATCTTGTAAAAAGTCTTTCCAGAAATCAGAAGTTGTTATGTTATGCAGATGAAATTGTAGAATAGGATATCATGGTGTGTAGCGCAGTATGAGAGATCGTTTGCATGTGTATGTACATGAGTGTTGTGTTGAGCTATGTTGTGTGTGTGTTTGGCAGAGGGAGAAAAGGGCAGAGCTACCTTATTCACAGCCAGTTATAGCATGAACATCTAATTAGTTAATAGTTATTCATAATTATTAACTATTATCTAATTAGTTAATAGTCATGAATCATCATCCATTAGAAGAAGGAAATACAGTCTTAAGGGAAGCTTTTTTGAGAGCTTTTTATCCAGTGACATAATAAGCCAACACTCAAGAGGCTGAGGGGTGGACAAGACTCAATCCTGACAAGGTGAGTTTTAACAAAGGTGACCTGTTCTTCCCCTGATTAACAATTTGTTCTGTCACATAAATGGAGCTGCAAATGTCCATGTCCATGTCCATGTTTCACCGGAGTTATGAATGTCATCACAAAGGTTTCTATTTGCAATCATTTGTAATCCTTTACCAGGGCAAAGTGGTCTGGTACCCACAGATGAGAGAAATTTGCAGGCAAGTATGGAAATCTACATTCCTCAACCTTGAAAGAACGATTGTGTTTGATTCCCCCCTGCCCCCCCCCCCCCCCCTTCTTGATTTTGTGACAGAGAAGCAAATTGACACCTACAGTTGGTACTTATCCAAGCGTTATCAGTAATAGCGTTCTCATATCACCTCAGGAAGAACAGAAAGCAGGGTACACTTAAGAGGTAAAAATCACACGGTGCACAAATAGAAAAGAAAATGAGCTCCCTTTCAGTGGCATTCTCTTTATAATGGGGAGGGGACCTTTGCATGCCTTTTATAAACTGTGTCCCATTGTGGGCTGTCAAAGTACCTGTTCTTCCTCAAACAGTGCTCAGCTGTGCAAGAATTACACAGATACTCTACCCTACCCTACACATTGCACCTTTTTCATTTTACCCTCAGTTCACCCCAGAGAATGTCCCTTTATCACTTGTGTAATTACATTGTAATAACAAGGGAATAACACTGAGGACATGAGGTCCATGTTCATTCTCTTGGTTAAAACCATTAAAAAAAAAAAAACTTTAATGACATTATTTATATGATATTTTTTATTGTGTGAGTCATGATGATATTGGGTACTGAGTCTTTAGACAAGTTTCAGCCATAAAAGCCTGTAGTAATCAGTGCACTAAGCTCTGGTCATGTAATACCATTGGTTTAAGGGCTGCTGATAGTTAGGGGGGTGGGATGGGGTATTATAATTACCCTGCCCCCAGAAGGGTTTACAGATGTGGCAGGAAGGGGGATGGATGTGGGTGTAATGGCCACCAGGAAACAGCAGGGTGAGAGCAGTGCACCATGGGAAGGGGGAGGAGGGAAGGTATATATCAGGCTATAAAAGGGATTAGCAACTCTTCCGCCACCCAAGCGTTCACCCCTCTGCATCCACAATTTTCTCAGGCTGACACTTCAATTAAGCTAATCCGACTACTGCTGCTCAGAGGGTGGGGGTGGGGGGTGGAGAGGGGGAGTGAGGGGAGTGAGGGGAAAAAAGAAAAAGTTTTGATAAAAGAATGGCAAAGCTTCTACATCCTACATTGTAGACAACATTGTTGCACTCCTCTCTACAAGCCTCCCTACATCCTCTTCTCTCCTCTGCTCTCTTCGTTCATTTTTCTCTCTCTCCCTTTCCATATTCCTGCATCTTTCTCTTTCTTTCTCTTCCATGTATCAGTCTTGTGCTTCGCCTCTCCTCTTTCAATCCCTCTCTTACTCTCTATCACTCTTTTCCTTCAACTTTCTACAATCTCTCTCTCTCTCATGTTTCCTTTCTGCCCTATCCTCTTCCTCTCTCCATCTCTCTGTGTCTACCCCTCTACCCCCCCCCCCCCCCCCCCCATTTTTCCTGTGCTTGCTTCCTATTCGGATCCTCTTGCTGCTTGGATGCAGCTGTGGCAGAGACAGATGCGTCTGTCAAAACATATAAAAAGACATGGTGTAAGGGTATGAAAGAAGTAGACAGAGAGGGCGAGAGAAAGGGAGAAATAATGGATAAGGGATATAAAGGAAAAGAAAGAGCTACGAGCTTCGAGAGAGAGAGAGAGAAAGACTTGAGGCGGGAGGAAGGCTGACTCAAAATGAGAGAACTTGGTATTGTTCGTCTTTGTTGCTGGGACTTAATTTGCTTGCTTGCCTCCACACTGCAATTCAAGCAAGCGCTTTTGCTTTCAGTAGGGGTAAGGATGCTTTGTGTGTGTGTGTGTGCATGTATGTGTCTGTGTTGAGAGTGGGGATTGCTGAGCACTTTAGTTGGTCTATCGCAGGGCGCTCCATCCACTCAAGCTGTCTTCCTAATAAACAGCTCGGTGGTGTTCCCGCGGCAACCGTTGCCCCCCCCCCTGGAGGGCAGGCTTAATTGTTCCGATGTTCTGGTGAGCCCAGTTGTGCTGGATCCACTCCCAAGCTGTCCCTTGTCTGACTGGCACCACCATCGCTCTCGTTCAGGCTGCTGGGTTCTGGGCATGCAGCAGGGAGAGGAGAAGCGGCCGCTACTAAACAGCCATGTTTCCCAGCCGTACGTAATTTCAGACTCTATTGATTTCTTTCTGTTCCAGTGCTCATGACAGATATTGACTGTCCCGGCAGCTGCAGTAACAGCGCAGCACTGGCTTCTGACATAGTCCAACACACACACACATACACACAAACACAAACATACACACACATGCTTATAGAACACACAAACACACTCTTTCTCACACTTTCTCTCTGTCTCTCTCTCTCTCACACACACACACACACACACAAACAAACATATACACACACACACAGAAGACGCAAGCACTCTCACTATCTCTCTCACACACATGCACACACAAGCACACAATCCGATATCTGTCTTATGATGAGCTGCCATTCAGATCCACTAGTGTTTGGAATGGGCTGTGCACGTCTGGTGAGGCTGAATTAATTAGCCGGAGCTATACTTCGAGGCTTAGGTGCTTTTGCCTCTTTTTACAACCCACGGATTTAGGTATGGAGGAGGAAGCCATTTCCGTACTTACTTATAGGGGCCAGCTAATAGGATTTAGCCGCTTTCAAGTGCCAATGACAGTTTAGTCATTTGCAAATGGCGATAAGCCCCATTTTTGAAAAAAAAAAAGACAAAAAAATATGTATTTTAAGTTAGGAATTTCTGTATTGGAACGGCTCTTGGTAGAACGACTGGATTGGAGCACTGACGGACAGATGGAACCAAAACATTACCCACAGAAACGAGCAAACAAACAAGCAAAACGAAAATTGGAGGAAATGTTGTCACAGCAAAATAAGTAAATAGCAGGCTATGTCTGTGGTGGAGGCAAAAAAAAGGGGAAGGCAACAGAAAGTGTGTTCCCAGGTGGGTACTGTTAAACCTCAGCCTCGTTGACAATATTTAGACCTGTTGACACTGACAATGAGAGCAAGGGAGGGATGGGGAGGTCAGCGAGTTTTATCTGTGAATAACACTCGTGGAAATATAATAGACTGGGATCTTGACATTGCCATCACCTCTCCTGCTGTCTGGCTGAAGAAGACAACAGTTCTCTCTCTCTCTCTCTCTTCTCTGCTTCTTGACAGGAAAATTTTTCTGAGAAACTCCCATCAGAGTGTAACATCTACTCTTCTCTCTGCAAACAGGAATGAGCCTGAGGCCAAAGCGTCACCTGCGACGGGGCTTTCTGACACCTGCCATTTGCAGCATCATCAGGAGACGTCACAGGGCAGTCTTTAAACACCTCAAATACTACCACAAAACGAGTCCAACCCATCTCATCTAGTTTAGTCCTCTAGTTGTGTACAGACCTGTAATCAGCAATGGAAAGGGCAGCTATGGCAGCTAGGAATAGATAACTCCATCCATCCATCCATTTATTTATTTATTTATCCATTTATCTCACCATTTGTTCATCAGTTCATTCATCCATTGATTTCCAAAGTAGTATTTTTGTGCTTGGTGCATGTCAATATTAGCAAAGGATATTGATTTGTAACAATGTTTTCACCAGATTAAGCATTTTCCAAAGGCTCTCTCAATGGTAATGCCCATGGTGCATCATAACATTCTAGAAACAATCAAAACTCATTACTCATCCCACTGATTTTAGTTCAATCGCCTGGTAAAAAAAAAAAAAAACGTCAGACACACGCACACACACACACATTCACAGCAAGAGAGAGAGAGAAAGAAAGAGAGTGAAACAATTAAGATAACAGTCTTTGTGCTGTCTCCCATCAAAGCAGTGCTCTGCTCCTCGTAGATTACCCTCCCTAGCACAAAGGCAGAGGCATGTCGAGATTGTCACATGCGCCAAAATACACTGACACATCGAAGCTGGCAGTTAATACGTTTGATACCAGGCCATAACAAATCCACCACTGAAGCATACACACACACACAAAAGCATGTACACACAAAACAAAAATACACAGCACAGATGCAGACACACATGCACACACACAAACACACACACCATGAGCCTCTCTTCAGCTTTTGCCTGCCCGGATTTCAAACGACTCAAGCGATCAAGAGGGCAGCAGAGAGAGAAATGGCTTCTTTTCATGTTGTGGGGTTGGCTGAAGCGCATACAAGACTGTAATACCAAGCTAACAATGCGCTAATGGAGCAGACACCCAGCAGGCCGTCTAGAGAGAGAACTAACAAGTTATAGTGTGTGAGAACAGCCAATCGCAGAGCAATAGAAGGATTTCATTTCAGAGAAGACAGCATAGACAGTAACAATAGGCTTTAAAGTGTGCATATTCTTTGGCATACTGTAATAAAAGCATTACTTAGAGAGAGAGCACTACTGATATAAACACAGTATTTTCATATGTGGTACTGCTGACAATAAGTGTCTGTATTTTAACATGTTAACATTTTTGGATTCTAGGACTGTAGTAAAGGAGTATCCACCCATTGCGAAAATACCTCATCAATACAGTAAGATGTACATACAATAAGGTGATATTTACAGACATTTAGTGGCTGAATACAGAGCTTATCGGAGTCAGAAAGAACTTTTTGTCATGAAGACAGTCAAAACATAAAACCAGTTAAGAAATTGTTGTATTGAAACCTGATTTTCATGGTCATGGGAGATGCTTCTTTGTATATGTGTGTGTGGCTGTTTGAATGAATGCTGGCACTGAAACTCATCACTATGTGGCCAAGCGCTAGGTGCCTGGCGTATCGTATCATCTGTGAAATGGCTTTTAAATGACACGGCGATTGCCACAGTGTTTTACAGACACACACAGACACACACTCATACCGCTTTGGTTGGGGCCACCCGCTTCGCAGGGAAAATGGAATTTGTGACCAGCTGTGTGTGTGTCTGTGTGTGTGTGTGAAGAGAAGGGGATATACTGGCAGGTACAGGCAAGGTTGAAGTGTGTGTGTGTGTGTGTGTGTGTTTGAAGGGAATGAGCCATGTTCCCATATGTGTGTGGCAGCCTCGGTGTGTGTGTTGGTGGTATGCACTGGAGAAGGGAAGAAAATCAGACACTATTTGAAGGGACGAGATTGCCTTTCTGTGTGTGTGTGTGTGTGTGTGTGTGTGTGCCCTGTTCCATTAAAGTTCCTGAGTTACACTGCATTTCTTTCCATTGGGGAGGGGAGAAATACTCTCCTCATTACTGTACGTTAGTCACAGCCATATTTAGCCGCATTGACACGACCACACTAGGAGATGTATTTGGAGAGAGAGAAAGAGAGAGAGATGGACGAATGAAAATGGTCATAGATGGACAGAGGAAAGACAATGAGAATAGAGGGATGTAAATGGAAAGTGTGGAGTGAAAAGGGGGCATGAGTGAGAAAGAAGAGTAAGAAAGACAAACAGAAAGAAGAGTGATTGCCATGCAGAGGATGGTCAGACACATGTAGAGAGGAGAATGAGAGAATAATGCATTGAGAGAGAGGGAGTGAGTCAGAGAGAGGTGCAGCATGGAGCCAAATACAGGAGGAGAGGAGAAAAGGAGCGACTGGCAGGGGGGAGTGAGAAAGGGAGAGGAGAGATATGGAGAGAGAAAAGCTGGCAGTGAAAGAGGGAGAGGGAGTAAGACATGGAGAAAAAGAGATGGATAGAGTGATATAGTATGCTGGGGCAAGATGGGCAGAAAGAAAGGGTGAAACAGAGAGAGGTGGAGCAAGTGCAAAAAGGAAAAGAAGAGACGCGGGGAGAGAGAGAGAGAGAGAGAGAGAGAAAGAGAGATAATGCTGTGACTAGGCAGCAGTGTGTACAGCCAGTGGTTTCCATTGGTTGAATAGAGGTGGTCACGGGCCAAAACCAGTCCAATTGGCCAAAAGTGCTGATGGCAACTATGCACTGTTCTGTAATGGATTTGTTTGCCTCTGAAAGCCCTTACTTCACCTGCCTCACAAACACACACACACACACACACACACACAAACACACACACACACAAACACACAAACACACAGCAAGTCTCTAAAGAATACCAGCCATTCATATTTTTTGCTGCCCAGACCATTTCTTTTGATTAGGGGAATGAAGTCCTCTGCACGACTGTAAAGGTAATTGACACAGCTCTTTCTGGGGTCGGAGTGGGCAGGGTGTGTGTGTGTGTGTGCTGGTGGTGGCTGAGGCTGAGGCTGAGGCTGGCAGACATTAGGGGACTGCATCTCAACATGGAAAAAGCGAGCTCTGTGTATTGCTGTGTCTGAGCTGTCAGCTTCTACGATATGACAGTATACACACACACACAAAATCAAATTTGATTTCCTACCATTCTTGATAGGTTTGACAGGGTAATTGATGAGTAGCCAGGACTTTGCAATTCCTAAAATGTTTATCTTTAAAAAAAAAAAAAAGGTGAAGAAAAGCAGGAGGGGTACAGTCAAGGTTTGCAGCGGAGGTCTCTGGCAGGTCAGTTTACCCCATTACCTCCCATTCAGCACACAGAAATGGTGGCCAGAGTACACTGGGGAAAGGGAACTTGCATTTCCTTCCTTACCTTTCCACCTTGTTTACTCTCCAGTGGTAAACAGATTTTGTCCAGCTTTTAGTAGCTGGCTTGGTACTGCCGTAGGGATGTAGAGTTATGTCATGTCTGCCACTTTCCCATTTTCTATTTCTCATCACACAAAATTTTACCAAATCACATTTTCCTTTGCTTTGGCGCAACACAGATTGCATAATTGGTTCTTCAGTAGTGAGCAGAATGAAAATGACAATATTTACCTGAATTGTAATTCAGACTATCTATCTGTGAGGCCCTTCATCTTGTTGTTCTGTCAGGGGCAAATTGAGGCCATCACATCACATAACACATAGGCCAAAAAAAGTATGTGTTGATGCCTTCACCATCATTACCCACATCATTCAAAAACCTCTACAAACACATTCAAAGTCTGGTGAATGTTTTATGAGGGAAAGGGATTGTTAAAAGGGCAGTCTCTCTCTGGGGTTGGAACTGAACAGCTACTCAGCACCAGTTTCGTACTGTATTCATCATCAACATCATCCAACCATCTCCAAGAACAACAACCCAGGCAGCATCAGTCCTCACCATCTCTGGAAGTCCAGACCACCGGACTGCATTTCCCCATGACAGGCCATTAGGTCATGCGGTCTGGCTGGCTGCCGGTTTGTGTGTCTGGATGATGACTATGACCCTGGCCTCTGTTTGTATGCTACAGTGGACTCTCGGAGAGTCAGAGAGTGAGAGAGAGAGAGAGAGAGAGAGAGGGTGAGGGAGGGAGAAAGAGAGAGGGAGAGAGAGAGAGAGAGAGAGAGAGAGAGGGGGAGGGAGGGAGAAAGAGAGAGGGAGAGAGAGAGAGAGAGATTTCTTTTATTTCTTCACTATTCAGTATTATTTATTATTCAATTACTCTTATTACTTGATTAATGTTTTGGCAATATTGTATGCATCCATGCCAATAAAACGTATTGCATTGAACTGAGGGAAGAACAGAGAGAGAGATGGGGATATACTAGTGGTGGAGGGGTGAGAGAGAAAGAATAGAGGAGAGGGAGGAATATGGTGAATGAGGTGATGAGGTGATGAGGCGATAGAGAGTGTAGATAGAAAAAAAAGAGAGAGAGATTGGGGTGAGGAGAGAGAAACTGAGGGAGAGAGAAGGATGGAAAAAGAGAAAAATGCAGTAAAGGTTGAGAGAGGACATAGGGAGAGAGATGGTGTGACTGAGGAATAGAATGAGAGATGGAGTGCAGGGAAAGAAGGGAGTAAAAAAGAATGAGAGAGGAGGGGAGTTAGAGGGTTGGCAGAGTGTCAGTAGCTTAAAGCAGATGGAAAGATGGATAAAGATGAAAAAGTAAACAGAATGTTGGTGAGTGGAGGATAATGAGAATGAAAGAGAGAATAGAAGAAGAGTGAAAAGAGACAGCCACTGTGTGTGGAATGATGTGAGTTCAAAAGAGAGACTCAGAGAGAGAGAGAGAGAGAAAGAGAGAGATGGCGGGCAGTTGGTGTTCCAACAGATGGTGTTCCCAGTGGAAAGTGAGATTGTGGGTTATTGGCGAGATGCTGAGGCAGTAAAATTAACCTTCACCACTGCCACTACTGCTGCTGTTTGCCCCACACTCACCCCCTCTCACACACACTCACACACACACACGCACTTTCGAGCGCCCACGAATAAACACACAGACCCCACGCTATCTCTTTCTTTCACTCAGTACACACAGAAATGCATCCACCAAAGAGCGAACACACACAAACACACACACACTTTCCTATTATTTATCATTTTACTTACTGTTTTGACTGGAGAGCATATTCTTACTGCTAGACAAAGCCGCACTGGAGGGATGACTGATACATTACTTTTAGAACGCTTTAAAAGTGCCAGCTTTAGTGCTGTATGCTCTGATGTTTTGAACTCAGCTACATGGCACTCTTGAGATGATTTACCTTGATTTGAAATGATTTGACTTGCCTTGATACATTGTGTGCAGATATCATCAGGGTAACATATGGCATAGACAGTTTTAACATTGCCTTGCTAGAGTTTGCTAACTTCATTGAATGCTGTCTCTAAATAAAAAGAGTCCCAGGCAATTTTGACATTATCAGTGTTGTCTCTTCATTTGTGGATGTTTTAAAGCAACACAACGCCACTTTATCACCGTCTCTTGTTCAGGACGTTGACTGGCTTATCTGACTGTCGTCATATGTCTGAGGAATGGACATTTTGGATATATGTCCCTTAGTAATTCGATTCCACTTCCACAGAGGGTGGAGGACTTGGGCTGGGCTGCCATTGCACCACAGGAAACAGTGGGCTGTTAGAGAGATGGTATTGGTCCATCATTTTAGGTTTAATCTGATTATTTCTCTGAACATGCCAAATATCAATCTAATGAATATGGATTCTAACATTCACTCACATCTGCACACTGACTCATTCTTCTTTCCTTCCTAATTTAGAGACTGTTTTTCAGTCACAGATATGAACTGATGAACAGGCTTAGTTATAAGGAAATATTTATCAGAGAGCATCACATAGAAAAATATGAATCTGGGAGCATAGACGATAAAGGCCTAAATGTCAGGTTATTCATTTCTCCCTCGTTTCATGACCGGCTCAAGCAGATTGTGTCGTATTTCTTAAGAGAAGTGCTGACATTTTTGAGAGACAAACTTTTTTTTCTACCTCCCCTTCCTTTTCTTTCAAGAGCACTTGCAAAACAGCAGTCTTGAAAAGCCCAATCTGGTCTGACAGATAAAGGAACCTTTTCTTCATCTGGTTCCTTTCTCCTCCAACACAGATGTTCATGCCTTCGACTTGAGCTCTTCGATCCTTTTTAAAAAGCTGTGGTGTGACTTAATCATCCTCTCAAGGCAATATTTTTTGTGTATGTGTGTGGGAATCTGTACGCCAATTTTACCATATATGGCAAAGTTTTCAATTTCTCTCACTAAGCTAAAGGCCTTTTCATTTTTCTAAGATAACAAAACTCACAATGGCATCTTTATGATTACCTAAGCTTTAAACACAATGGACCCAGCACTGGCTCAGCTCCATGTTTTGAAATAACTTACATGTACAATACACTATATTTAGTTGATATGGTTGTTTGATATGCTTTGGCTGGCTGTACCCAAGTTGCCATATTTTTTTGTGAATCAGAATCTAAACACACAATCCACACTCTACATGCAATTTCAACATGGCTGTCACAACAGGAAGGCAGGCAGGTAGGCCAACTGAATGCTGATAGCCAATTTTGTGCCTCCACTTAATTTAGCTAATCTCTGCTGCAATAATAACACTGCTAGTTAATCAGGACAACAAGAGGAGGAAATGACAGCACATAAATCATTTAAATTTCTGTAGAGTATCAGAATTTGGCTAGATTAAGGATTAGCCAACAGCTGGTTTTGTAGAAATGTTTAAAACATGTCAAAGTGGTACTAATATAAAGTGGAACATTAGTCTATTTTTGTTTTTTAATTATTTGTCTTCACAATAATGGACCTGGACATATTTCTTCTGAAGATATTTTAGCAGAGGGTACGTTGTGGATATGGACCCCATTTATTTCCCACCGACATGTCAAGAGTACTAATTCCACAACAAAAGATCTATTAAGGGCCTGAGCAAGGCCATTACTTCCCTTTGCCCCCAACATCAGCAGCAGCACCAGAAATGGCCTCATCAGTCTCCAAGAGTCAACATGATAAGATGGAAAAAGTGGAGGAGCATGATGCATAACACTTACATTTTTTAATAGAATTCATTTATAACAAATGGAACTTGTGTCAGCAAAGAACTGTTTTGTTGTTTTGTTTTTTTTATCCATACAGACATCTTTCGCCACCAATGTAACCTAGGTAAGAAAATAAAAATCACCCCTCTCATTCAGAAAACAAACAAACATCAAATCAGAAAACAAACAAACAAAAATAAAACAGTTTACGCTTACAACTAACTGGAGGTAATTTTATGATTTCTTTTAACAAGCCATTTTTCTCTTTTTTAGTTGTTTTGTACAATTTCTTTAATTAATTTCAGTCTATGCATCCAGACAAGTGATAGATAGACGAGAGAGAGAGAGAGAGAGAGAAAGAGAGAGTGAAAGAGTAGAGAACACAACGTTTATTTTCTCTCAATGACACTCTAAGGTCTTAGGGCAAAAGCCACAGAACAGATGAAGAAGGGGTGGGTGGAGGATGTTGGGACACGGAGAGGAAGGGGTGTGGGGGGCAAAATTTCCAAAGAGGTGGGGGGGTGGGGTCACCTGGATGAGATTCCATGACACCAGAATGGATGCTCTTTTGCCACAACCCTTTTTTTTGTCTTTGTCTTTTTTAAAATGTTCAATACCATTGTTGTGTTATTTATATACACAGAGTGAGTGTGTCAGGAGATTCTTACAGATGGGTTCAAGTAATACATTATTGGGTTTAGAATCAAGAGGGCAGTGCATAGTACAAAGATAGAGAAAGTGCAATTCTTCCTACCCGGCCCCCTTTGGCCACATGGTTACCATGCATATTGAAATAAGATTGAGATGGAGAAGATGAGAACGAAAAAGCGCGTAGTGTGGGTACTACACTGCACGCACCTGGGACAATAAGGATGCCAAACAGATGGAGGTGACATGTACACAGAGCTAAATAATAGCACTTTTTGACTGGTTGACTGAGTCTGACCGTTAAAAACAATGAATATGAAATTAAAGACTGGTGAAAGAGAATGCAAAAAATAACAACAAAAGAAAACAACAACATCAACAACAAAACAAAAACAATTTGAATCAATGAAGCGACTAACAGAATCACAACCTTTCAACGCAAAGCAATTAGGGAAAGAAAGTACCTGGAATGCACATCCACAAAGCCACTGAAGAAAATAAAAGTTTATACATACTGAATATCTACCGACGGTGCAAACAAAATTTGAGTGTGTCTTTGTCATGTGTTGAAGCCAACCAATGTAAATAAGTAAGGGAAAAAAAGTCTTGCTTTGTGAGTGTCCTTCATCTCCCTAGCCCCCACGCTGGATTGTCGAGAATTTATTTTTTACATATCTTCCTGTAATTTTTGTATTTTTAAGTATTCAGGCTTGCTTTTTTCTGATAACGGACATTTCTTAGTAAGTGTGTACTGTCAGTCCTAAGGCAGGGCACAAAGTCCCTTTTCGACTGAGAGTCAGCATTCAATTCCTAGCCCTCCTGTTGCTGGAGACTGTCTCATGTGACTGACGCTTAGAGGACAAACAAGAACAAAACACTTTGTGCTGTTAAGGTTTTCTGTTTTTAGCAGTAGACTGAGAAATACGCGTAGCTGATTTTCAGACACCACGATTTTACCTTGCCACATGCAATTGACACTTCAGTCTTGACCTTATAAGCGCCACAAGTTGCCACTGCATTATGATAGAACTCGAGCTATGTGTCATTTTGCTGTGTTCACTGTTCTACTTTGCTTTTCACTAGACCAGACTAAGGCCACAGAAAATAATAAGGATCAAGGAAAAAGAAACTGGAGCATTTGAATTTACTCATTTGCATATATAATTCCATATAATGTCATAATACTTTTAACAAAAAAAAAGAGAATACTTATGGTAAAATTAAATACACGAATCGATAATATGGACTACTAAACAATACATAAGAGATAATGAATATTTTAATAAAAGCAGGCATAAATATAAGGCACTCTAAATGCAAAAAATAAAAACAGAATATTACGCTGTTACACCTTTTTAAAACCTCAAGAAAGTGACGTCTTTGTACCTTGCCCTACTATACTGGAGAATGACTACATGGCTAACGTTCTAGCTGCAATAACCATAGACTGTACTTCCACATGGCTAAATTCACTACATTATTTTAGACTGACAATGTGACAATCTCCTCAATCCCCTTTCTGTCAAGGAGATAGCAATGACATGAAAAAAGAGAGGAAAAAAAGGAAAAATAATCAAGGTATCCACACAAAAACCCTACTTATAATACACCTATTTATTGCACAAGAAAAGATGCACTGAATCAGAATACGATCTTTTTCTGTCCTACTGATGTGCATTCCAGTGAAAAATCTCATCATTTCCCCCAAAAAACTACAGAAATCTCATTGCAGAACTTTTTATATATAATCATTCATAACATATATTTATATATATTCATTTATATTGTATAATCTTGAAATTCATAAATATGTTCATATGGTACATATATTCTCTATACATGGAACATATAGAGAATATACTTGTTTTATATGGTATACATATATAATATAAATCTGGTATTTATAAATATCCTCTCATTAGCAACACATCATTCTAACATGGAAGAACTAAGATAATTGGTAGCAGCAACTTCATACTTTGCTCATCCCTGTTGATTCCACAAAGCCCCAGTTTATTGAATTCAATTGAATTGAGTTCAATTTACTCAATTGAACAGGTGTAGGTTATTGTGTATGTGATTGTGGAGAAATAGAAAAAGAAATGCTTATGCTAGCATTTGGGTAGTGAAAACACAGGTCTGCAAAACAATAAACAAATGACGACAAATATTCTTTTTTAACAAAGGGGAGTAAAAAAAAAATGTTAAAAAGATAGCGTAGGGATTTTTTTTTTAAATGGTGGTGCATACATCAGAGTAATTCAACAGCTTACAAAATTATGCATCAGATGGAAAAAAACGGTGAATGACAAAGCCTATTTGTCAAGTGATCATTTTGTTAAAAAAAGGAAATAATTTCACACAGTTGAAAATAAAGCACAGGATCAGCTGTATAGTAAAAGTACTAAAAAACTAAATCAATAGGTTTTCATCATTTATCTGGTATTCCTTTAACATCCCATACCCACCCCCTGTTTATAACTGAATGAGGAAAGTTGCAACAGGAAAAAGGACTATTTTCATTTAGACTTTAGTGGCGTCCCTTTTTAATATATCACCAACCTCTGGTCTCTTCTTTTTTTGTCATCCAATGAGATGCTCTCTCGTGTCATTTGATTGTAGAACAGAGAATACTCTTTACAATTAGCATCGTCTCTCTCTGGCTTAGACCATCCACCTCATCCTCTCCCCCAAAGCTCTGTGTTAGTTGATGCAATTCTTGTGAATGTTCATTTATTTACTCATGTTTATGTATATGTTTTTTTGTTTCATGTTTTTGTTGTTAATAATTATTTATCATTTAATTTTTCATTGAAATCATGTGTTGAGTTGAGCCATCCGAGGAGAAATCCTTGAAGCCAACAGAAGAAAAATAATAATTCCATACAAAGCTCCAACAGTCAGGATTCCCCGTGTCTCAGGGTTAGGAGGGGACACAATTATCAGAATTTCTTGTTGGGATGAGCTGGGTAGATGAAGGATTTGTAGGTAAGGGAAGAGGGGAAGTTCTACCAGGAGTTGTCAGAGGGGGTAGATATTTCTTGGTCCGCATGGAATTGTCTATCCTCAATTATTTAATAATCTTCTTTTTGTTTTTTTCTGTTTAGGTTTGGGCTCGTCACCCAACACGTAAAAGTCTTGACCCTAGGAGTTGAGTAAAGAAGTACTTGTCGCAAGCAGGGAGTTATGGCTCAGTAGAGACGCTCTGGTTCCTCAAGGCCCGTCTGGTTTGCCCCCGCCCGGAGCTAGACTCTTACGTTGCATAGTGATCAAAGCTCCCAAGGTACTCCAGGCCTGCTCGATAGCAGAACTGATACTGATCCTGAACACAGACAGACAGGCAATAAGGGAAAGAGAGGGAAAAAGAGGTGTCAGGCTGTTATAAATAAATTATAAACACAGTAGAAACACAGTAGAAACATGATAATGTGTAAGTGTAAACATGGTAAAGAAAAAAAAATTCTGAAGTGTAGGGCATTTGTAAAATGTCAGAGGACAGGGGTCGGTAAACCATGGACTGGGTTTTACAAATTTTAGACTTGCTTATTTTCATTTGCATGTTAGAGCATAACCCTAGCATTTTAGAGAAACACGTAAAGATGCAATCTTGTCAGACATTTCATCTTGTCACAGCGGAAACAGCTGTTATGCTGTCATTCCGATTTCATATTCTCTATAGTTCCACAGAATTCTGTAGGATTCATGGTGTATTGAACATTGCCTCACGACACCTTCCTAAATGACCTGCATTGCCTTTAATACAGCAACCACATGTGGCACAACATGGTTTGCATGCTAACTTCAGGGAGTATCTGGACAACACATCTGTACACACATCTTGACACCATATAAAAAAAGTTGGTTCCTCACATTCCGTTGCAATTTCAGGTTGGATGTTTTAATCTCTCACAGCCCACAAAGAATCATATATAGTGCATATTTGTTTTATACAGGACTTTTTGAAACTTGCACAAATGGCTATGTATACAGCCTGACATTTAATTCAGGTTCATCTGAAGCCTCCAACCTCTTGTTCGCTCTCTAGGGGTCCTACTTCTGCATGGTCAAGCAGAAGATTGCTGCTTTTCACCAAAGCCAGAGAGGCACTTGTTCACGGCTGTGCACCATTTTGTCCTTTTTTTTTTTAATCCATTATTGATCTCAAGAATAATTCCATAACAACACGTTAGAGTGCCTTCTGGCTTGTGTAACGCCCCATCAGTGTCAATTTGCATAGGATTTAGGAGGTTTTTTTTCCTCTTTTTCTTCTCGCTTCTTTTATTCGGAGTAAAAATGCCATCTGCCAATGCAAGAAACCTCAGTTGCCGTCTCATTCCGCTTGAGTGGGTTTGCTCGCTGGGACAAAGTTAGTGACCAGAAACTGAACTTGAAGTTCACATTCATCATTTTGATTGCTGATTGCATTGGCCTCACCGCTTGCCTGTCTTTTGGCACTGGCAAGTACCAAGAGCTAAAGTGTTCTTTTGATTAAGAAAATGCCTCTTCCCACATCAGGAGCATTCTGTGGCATACCTGATGTGGTAAGCCAAAAAAACCCCTCTCTTTTGTGTATGCATATGATGTAGATGTTACAAAACAAGTATAAACATGACCATGTGTAATATTAGATTAGTGGATTACGACCATCTACATTCTTTCACAACACATAACTTTAGTCATTCAACAACTAAGCATGGGCACTTCTCTTTGACTACCTAAGAAAACTACATATCCCTGTTTGTCTTTAAATATGTTGCCTAATAATATGAGTCCACTGGCAATGCAGTCCTGTGGTGGTGTTATTATATACATGATAACTGACAGTGGTGATTGATTGGTATTTGTACTCACCTCTGTCTGCACCATGGCTGGCCTCTGCGTCCTGAGCATCTTCACTGTCTGGAAGATGTCCACCACGCCCTCGTACCTCATCCGCTCCAACACTATACTGAGTGTGATAAAGACACCGGTCCTGCCCACGCCAGCACTGCAAGGTTGAAGAAGGGAGGAGGAAGAGAGGGGAAGACAGAGAGACACAACAGAGGAGAGAAGAGAAAGAAGGAGGAGACGAGTGCCAGAGAGGCATAGAATGGCAATAGGGGCAGATGAGGACAGGAACAACATACATGGGCAGGAATGATGATAGCAGAAGTAAGGAGAGAATGAGAGAGGAGAAGTGAAAAAAGAACAAAGACAATAGAAGGGAAGATGAGAAAAGAGGAAAGAAGAGAAGATGAAGATGAAGATGAAGAGAAGAGAAACAGCACAGCAGTAGACAGGGGGACCAAAGAGGAAAGCAAAAAATCAAAGGAACGAAAGGGATGACAGTAATGATAGGAGCACAAGAGTAGGGAAGAGAGGAGAGAAGACAGGAATAACAGAAGGAAGAGAAGGGAAAATAAGGACATGAGGAGAAGAGAGAGACAGGGAAGGGAGGACCACAGGAGAGAGAAACCAGAACGAACACAACCCCAGAGAACGAAAGAAAAGAGAGATGACAGAAGACAGAAATAAGAGAAGAGAGAAAAGAAAGGGGAGTTAATGAGATGCTAAGGCTAGTGAATGCTTTAAGTGGCTTGTACACATCAGGTGGGATGACCCCATAAAAGGCCACCCAGAAAGCCCCTAAGAGAGCACCAATTCATAGGTCTGCATACAGATTCCAGCAATATCTGTACTAGTTTTAGCTGCAACCACTCATACATTTATTCAGACAAGGCTCATTATAAGACGTAAAACAGGTGCTTGCTAATTTGAGACATCATGGTGAATCCCAGCGGCAGTCTCGGAGCAACACTATGTCTGTTTCCTTACCTACAGTGGACGGAGATTGGTCCGTCTTGGCCAAACTGCTCTTTTGTTTTGTGCACTTGGCCGATGAAGTCGATGAAGCCTTCACCCGATTTTGGCACTCCCTGTTCAGGCCAGTCGGTGAACTGGAACTGACGTACCGTCCGTGACTGTCCATCCTGAACCAAGAGCAACAATGAACTCAACATTTCTCAATCAACTTTAAGGTGAGGCTGTGTGTAATGCAACATGGCTTTCGTTGGGACATCACTTGTGTTATGCAAACATCACCACATTGTAAATTAAACTCCAGGCAATGTCATTACTTAACAGTTGGTTTCTGGTGACTGTGCACCCTGAACCAAGAACAACAATGAACTCAACATTTCTTACTTGACTGCAGAGTGAAATAGTGTGAAATGCTGCCTGATTGATATGCCAGAGTCTGTGATGTAACTTAACTGTTGTATCATCATGTTGTAAATAAAAATTCCAGATGCTGTCATTACTCTCTGTGACATGAAAAGGGTCATGTTGCTGGACTGAGTCTGAAAATCATGCTCGTTGCCATAATGTCCAGCGTTTATCACTGTGGTGTTTTTTGGCACTTCAGATGGTATATTTATTTAGTTATGTTAACTTTATGATGTAAAGGTTCAGGTAAGCCAACGCGCTGCCTAACAGAATCTGCTAACTCCTCTGCAACGTTTGCAGTTCTTTGTGAGACGTTCTTGGGGTGTTACCAAGGTGACAGCAGTAGGCAGGAAAACTACAAAGGAATGATCCCCCCAGTTCTCAAAACACAAAGATATATCTGTCACTTCACCTGCGTGCATTTTAATACCGGAACATTGAATGAGCTAATTCCTTTGATGTGTAGCATTTGCTTGGCTCTCGAGAATGCAGGCTTTGTGTGGATGTGCCTAGCTTAAGTGATATTGTACACCCACGATAAGGAAAGCCATCCCCATTGAGGTCCATGGGAAAAGTGTACTACAAAGGAAGAGCTTGGGCCATTTCTCTTGGTAAGCCTTTGATGGAATTAAGTCTACTCCGCTCCACCATAAATGTAAAAGATTTGTATTTTTATTGTGAGTCGTCGAAATCACAGATGAGTTATGATGGTCTTCAAACAAAACTCCATGAGAACTAGATCTCCTCTGTTGGGAATATCAATTCCCCACCATGAGAGCATTAACTGCATTACCCACTATACAAATACGACCAAACATATATTAAACTTTTTACTTTGGAAAAAACGAGAAAAGAGAATCACAGGTAAGCTCACATAGACACATAAAGTATACGCACTGAGTAGTACACATTTCAATAACCTGTACTAATCTAGTCTGACCATGCCTTCCTATGCACTTTCACTCCATTGTAATCTGCCTACAGTGCTAGTCTGGATTTGATTCCAATGAGATGGTTGTCCGGTCACATCCAATAAGCAGGAGGAAGGAGTTGTGAACATTTATCTAGAATGTATCCGTACCTCCAGCAAGCAATCAGTTTTCACTACCGAGTGGCCCTCTGTATAAAAATCTGTGTAGTACAAGAGGGGTGGTTTTATAACCAGGCTAGTGGTAACCAAACCAGGTTGAAAAAGACTGTTTTGTGTGAAATCATTTGTGAATGATTTGTGACTTTAGGGTGGTATTTGTCTGTGTGTGTGTGTGTGTGTAGTTTGAGTTTTAGAGTTGAGAGCTTACCCTGGCGTCAGTGACTTTGAACTCCCTCAGGATGTATTGAGGCATGTTGTATTCTGCCATTGGGTCCACCACAAAGTATTGGTAGCGGGCAGACCTCTCCGCCGGCCAATACTGATGGCATTTTTCCTAAAAGAGAAAAGGCCGGAAAAGACATCAGACTGAGGAAGGTTTCTCAGAGTTCTTTCACAGTTGTCTCTTTGTTTGCTATAAATGTGAACATGAACCTTATTGCTGAGAAGTTTTAAAAAGTGTCATACAACAAATTATACCCCTTTGGTCCTTCATGTGAGTGTGTGAGCGAGAGAGAATATGAGACTTGAGATTATTTAGAGAACATTTGTATTAAAAAAAAAAAAAACTCTTTGGGTTGGTGGACATCTGTGTTGAGTTTGGCTAGTGGGAGCGAAATTGAGTGCAGTCCCTACTTAGCCAGTTAACTGCACAGAAACCATCTTACCTCCGCACTGCATGCACATGACAAGCCCACACACACACACACACACACACACACACACACCGCAGTAGAAAACAGATGGCCAGAAGCAATCTCCAAACCCTCTCTCTGCCTCCTCCCTTCCTCAATTGCACGACTCATCGTCTCCTCACTGTAGGAAATACCGGGGTGAGGCAAATCTCAGAGCCACTCTCATCTGTCTGTCTCTCTCTGATAATGCTCAGTTTATCAATTAGGAAACCCTAATGGTGAAGGCAGCTGAATGAGAGGCCCCTGTAAATGTGGTGTTGATGCCTGGCGAGTGCCACTGTCGAATGTAGCACCCATCCCACACACACACACACACACACCCTTTCCAACTTTCAGCGTTTGGTGAGCATTACCAATGACTACCATGGTTGGAATATTCTCCTAACACACACACACACGCACACAAAGTTAAACTAACCCTTCCCATCTCTCGGAGCTTGGTGAGCATGACCACAATGGTGGAGTTATGTTCCCACAGCATCCTCCAGAAGTCCTCGGTGGTCTCAGCCAGAGGGCCTTGTGTCGCGATGTAGGCCTTCTGTTGCCTGGGCGAGAGGAAGAAAGACACGCAATGGTTTCAAAAGGGCTCATTCTGTGTGCAAAAGTAACAAAGACAGTTACAAACCACATGACAAAACAATCTTACAAACTCTAAGTTTAATAAGCCAAAGAGCCATGAACATTGTCATGATAACAAGTATATTTGCTGTAGCGTAGCGAGACTGGCATATATTGAAACATAGCAGGTGACAAAATAAACACACACAAACCAACTTTACTACAATCTGGGACTACATACTCCATGTGCTGTAGAAAGCACTGCAAATTGGTTCAATCTGCTACTTTCCAGGCCAACAGATGAGGCATGGCCTTGCCCTCTGGCCTACAAGTGCATATGGGTAAGGGGAGACATTTGTAGACATATGGTGATATATGTAACACAGTGCATAGTGGAACAGGGCTAGAAATAAACATAAATAATGTATTTGCAATCAGTTTTGAACAGAGGGGGCAGCTGTTTCCTGTTTTAGACGTGTGTGTGTGTGTATGTGTGTGTGTGTGGTGTGTATGTGACTTTTGTTTTAGTTCTCAAAGTGTGGGGTCCACACGTGCACCCGTGTGTGTGTGTGTGTGTGTGTGTGTGTGTGTGTGTGTATGAGTGTGTTACCTGTATCCATCAATGAAGCTGGCATTTATGTAGTCCGAGCCCTCCACCCCGCGGATGGGCTGCAGACTGACTCGTGTTGACTCGTAGGGCATAATGTTGACAAGGCGGTTCTTGAACTTGTTGCAGGGCAAGTTGGCACTGATGAATCGGGAGGTGTGGGCTTTGGTGTTGGCCAAGCGCTGCAGGGACACACACACACACAGAGTCATTTAGAGGGAGAAATATAATGATGCCTTAAGGGCAAGTATCACTTTTCTAGTGGTGTGTGTCGTTCAGAGAAACCTCTAGGGTAGCCAAATATTCTCCTCACTCTTCCTTTTCTCTTTTAAAGTTTTTTCTTTGCCAGGGTGCTTATTTCTTTCCTTTTGAATGTGTCACAGCTATGGAATGCTATATGTTCTATTTATAAGCCTTGCAGGGGAAGATGGAGAACCAGCATTAAGAGTATGGGGTTTTGCTGCAAGGTATACTATACTGACAAGTCAGACACAATGTTGCATTTGTGTGTGTGTGTGTGCGTGTGCGCGTGTGTATGTATGTGAGTAAGTGTGTGTGTAAGCATTTATGTATGTGTATGTATGTGAGTGAGTGTTTGTGTGTCTGTGTAAGTGAGAGAGAGAGAGACTCTCCTACTGTACATATAAAAGAGTCTGCTTGGGAGACAGCCACAGCGTTGGTGGCTAAGCTTTTATGGACAGTTGCCCCAAATGATAGCACTCTTGAGGAGATAAAATGAAGCCCCCTGCAGAGCTAGCTGACTGCTGCCAGTGTGTGCTGGGTGAGGTGAGGTGGGGTGTGGTGCATTTTGGGTAAGAGCCTTCAGTGTGTCAATGTATCTAAGCTATCAGTGTGAGCTGTTGCGTTTATGCAAGGCAGCCTCGCAATGCCGAGACAGTCTTGAATGCGAGATGGACAAGCTAAAGTGGTGGGCGGATGCCCAAGAGTTTGACAAATCATGTTCTGGGGCATTCTCATTCTCTCTTCTTTTTTTTTTCTTTTTCCTCCACGCTTCTTTTTCTTTCTTTCTGTGTGCTTTCTGTTGTTGTTGTTCTTGATGTTGCCGTTTCCATTTCCGTATCTGGCAAGTGTCATTTGAATGTGAGGGGTCTGGTGTTTGACATAAGCAAAGAGGCTTTTCTCTCCCCGACTCTATTCAGCCTTTCTGTCTTGGAGGGAATAAAACAAGACGAGAGGAAGGGAGGAGAGGAGAGGAGACAGGGGGCTGAAAATGGGAAGCTCTCTTTGAGGGGTCTTTTTTTTTTACTATAGTGGGTAAGCAATGGGGGGGAGGGGGGGGGATTGTTGGGTGGTTTGGATGGGGTGTGTAGGCTTGTTTTTGGGGAAGGGGGTTGGGGGAGGATAGAAAGCCGCAGGCCCCATACTGTCTCACCTCACTGCTGTAATGCCAGTTGGAATGAGTGCCTGGGGGGGGGCTATGATTGGCTAATCAGCAGTCTCAGGCCCCTGAGCAGAGCCCAGCACAACTTGGCAGAGGACTTGGGGAGTTGGCACAGGGACTCACGGGTTGATGGTGGGAGTGTTGTGTGTGTGTGTGTGTGTGTGTGTGTGTGTGTGTGTGTGTGTGTGTGTTTGGGCAGAGGGGAGGGGGGAAAGGGTTGAAAATGGGGTTGGGGGTTTCAGAATGGGTAGGATATGGGGGCGACTACTTGAATGGACTCCACACTGAGCTTTTTGAAATGCTATCTGATCACTTACTGACTTACGGTAAGAGTTTTTGTGAGAGGGGGAAAAAAGCTTCGCCGGAATCAAATGTCATTCGCATGTGAAAAGGGAACAGCATTTCCTATGGGAAGTTTATCATCTTGTTTCTGAAATCTCCTGTGTTTTTGTTTCTGGTTTGTAGACCAAGCATGGGCTTTAGGTTTGCGGTTGCTTTTTACAGTAAACCAGGCCATTTCACGTGTTCCTTAAAAGCGTATGTACGTATGTGGGGCATCGCATTTCACGACCCTGTTTCAGTCACATCATTAGGTTCATTTTCTGAAAACCATTACGTTGACTGCAGCCTATTTGTTGTCTTCAAAACACACCAACTCATTGACCCGACTGTAGCTGAACTGCTTTGCTCTTTCACTAATTTTTTTTTTGAAAGCAGTTTCAGAAGTCAAGCTGTTTCTCCGTGGCAGCAGGAACCCTTCACTGACCGACGACAGACCCTGGGTGACTTAAATGTAGCAGAGCCCTGCGTTATACTGGCAAATAAAACCGAGCGGCTAACGGCCCCGTGCGGATTCAGTAATACTGCGGCTAATGCGGAACAGCTGGGGGCTGTTTCCTCCCCCTGGTGAAACTCATGAAAAGGTAATGTGACGTGAGAAAGTGAACCCACTAAACATGCTATATGGCTGCCATAACTTGATTTTTCCAGTCAGTTTTGTAGCAACGCTGTCTGCCGTCTTGCGACTGGCACATATATGCACTACAATGTTCAGTTTGCCCTGCACAACTGCTTGAGAAAGGCACCACTTTAACAGTCGATTTGTGATTAATGAAGAGTGAAGACAGTTAAAGTCAATAACACTGATCAAGTTCAGTTACTAGTTTTTTTTTCAGTTTTTTTCTCCCCTACTGAAACTCCTGTGATGTAGTAGACATGTAGTGATATACACAGGATAGAGGCTATCGCAACGTCCTCCCAATCCCAAGGATAACTGGCACTTGAGTCTTTAAGGGCCCATGGGGAACATTGGGATTCATACTTATAGACATCCCAGAGTACAGCCAGAGGCCAAATTCTTCTGTGAGAGACTAAATGAGTCTAGTGCTAAATCCCTAGGTCTACCTTCGTCAGCTTACCTTGAACTCGAGCTCCATGCCGGAGACGTTCTCGCCCGTCTCAATCTGTGTGAGCTTCTGGATATAGGTGTAGAGGTTGCGGGCGGGCACCTCGGTGTTGCCGCAGGTGACAGCCTCCAGCAGCGCGTCGTGGATGAACACGTACTGATCCTCCGTCTGCACCATGTAGTTGCGCTGGGCGCGCATCAGCGTCACGTGTCCGTAGATGTCCACCGTCTTCTCGTGTTTGATACGCTCCAGCATGGCGTCGATCACGATGAAGCAGCCCGTGCGTCCAACGCCCGCACTGTAGAGAGGAAAGAACACAGAGATACAAGACATTAGATTAGGGTTAGGTCACGACTGAAAAGATAGAACGATGAAGCGAAAAGAGAGATAATCTTTGGAGAGGGCAGGAAGAGATATTCTTTGGATTGCACTGAAAACATCCAACCACTTTCTTTTATTTGTTTGTCTAAAAGCAGTGAGCTGTACCAATAAGCATCTGTTGTGTACATTCAGTGAGTGTACCAGATATGAGCTGAAGAGTTTTTGGGACGACTGACTTTGGATTGAAGTGCAGCGATGTGGAGTTTTTACAACGGTTCTTCAGGGGAACTTTACATTTTTCTTTTAAATCTCTAATGCCCACACAATATATCTCACTTCTTTTCCTTCTATGCTATTTCTTCTTTTTCACATAATTGTTTTAATCCACAGGCATATAGGGGATGTGGTCTTAACCACCTTTTCAAAATGATTTTTTTCTTTAAAAGACCACCCAGTCCAGAGGTCCACTGTGGCCAAGCTAGCCACATTAATCCCAATATCTCTAGCTGAGAGGTTTTTGGCGGGCGGAGAGAAATAGATAGAGTGATGGGCTCCCTTTCCCTTTCTCCCACCCCCTCTCACTCCTCCTCCTCTCGCTCTGTCTCTCCGGGGCTTGGGCAGGCCCATCTCCTATTCTATTTGAGTGGGTCTGACTTGGCAGGGGTCGTGGAGCAATCAGACTTTAAGTGGTGCAGCAGAAGTCTTGGCTGACAATCACTAAAGGGCCTCTCCTGCCTCCTCAGGCACCACTCTCAGCACCTGTGCACCCCCCCCCCTCTCTCTTTCTCTCTCCCTCTCACACACACACACCACCCCAAACTCACTCTGTGCCCCGCCCCCCATCCTTTCTTTCTTTCCATCATCCCATTTAACCTGCACATTGGCGTTAAAGTGTTCCCTATTTTAGTCATTTATTTTTCCTTTATTTATTTATTTATTTTGTTGTTGGTTTCCTTGCTCTCCACTTCAGCTTCTTAGGGGTGCAGCTGACTTTGATTATGCCTGTTCAATTAGCGGCTGCTGCTAAGAGAGAGAGCGTAATGGATTTTGCATTGGTGGAAAAAAAAACTAGACATTTTTGCTGCAACGTGGGTCAGAAAATTTTCATATTAATGCTCTTGAAGACAAATTGGAAAGAGAGGTGTGCGTGTGTGTGTACGTGTGTGTGTGGTTGAACATGACATAAGATAAAAAACACTTTTATCCCCTAATATGTTCAATTTAGCTGTGGTAAAATGCTCAGGCTTGTCCACCCCAGTTTTATAACGGTTTCCCTCTTTCCCTCAAAGTGGTTCTTCTCAACCATGCCGTCTTTACATTTATCACAACATTGCTTTCGGACGAGAAATGCTTTGATGGCCTGCTTTTCTCTCTCTCTCTCTCTCTCTCTCATGGCCATCATTCAGAGACAAGATACAGTCCTTAGCTTGGTACTTTAAAAGTAAATAGGTTATTCAATCCATTAAGCCAAGCTGCTACCCATGATTCCATGGCCCCTCTTCTCCTCTCCTCTCCACACTGCATTTGTTTTTCATTTAAATATAATATGAATATAAATAAAATAAAAATCAAAAATACAAATGAGGGCAAAAGAGGAGTGTTGGTTCCTGAGGCTTAAGTGTGCTTAATGTCCCATGCTACCACGCAATGAGCAGGGAGTAAAAGGAGAATGCTTATGGGAGTCATCCCGACACCACAAATCATCCCACGTTTTATGTTTACCAGAGCAGCAGCTTCGATTAATCTGCTGTCTGTCTTTCTGTCTGTGCTGCTGTGAGTATGTGTGAGTGTGTGTGTGTGTGTGTGTGTATGTGTGAGTGTGTGTGTGTGTGTGTTTCCCCCTCTCTCCTGATTGTTTTTGGCTTGAGGATTTTCAGCACTTTGATAATTGCCAGATGCTCACGCTTTGACTGTTCATTGAGAGATTTTTCTGGCTGTGGGTTTGATCAATGAGGACTTTGTGTGTACATGTGTGTGTGTGTCTGTTCGGATGGGATTTTTCATGTGTTAAGGAACATCCGAAACCATTTCTCCCGTCTGCATCTGTTTCTAATCCCTTCGCCTGGCTGAGGTGACTGCAGAGAGCTTTCACTGTGTGTGTGTGTGTGAGTACACTGCATGTTGTAGAGGGCATGATCAACTGTGAGCGAGCTGGTCACTGAGTGATGAGCTCAGCCGAGAGAGACAAAGGAAAGGAAGAGAGGAAAGAGGGAGGATGAGGATGAGGAGTGGGTCAGGTGGGGGTTGGGGGGCATGAGCAGTCTGAGTGTGAGGGGCAAAGAGAAAAAAAATCACACTAAAACAAATACATAGAGAGAGAGAGACAAAGAAAGAAAGAGGGAGAGAGAGAGCAGAGGGCAGTGAAGCAGAGAACAAAAGCACACAGAATGAAACTAAAAGTTTGCCCGATGGAAAGATGAAGATAGAAAAAGGAGGCGACGACAGAAAAGAGAAAAGAGAGAAAAAAAGATGGTTTAAAAAAAGAGATGGTTAGAGAGAAATGGAGAGAATGCAAGGCAGAGAGAGGAGGAGAAAGAATTGTGGAGAAAGGAAGACAAAGAATGAGATAGAAGAGGAAGGGAGAAACAGAGAGAGACAGAGAGGATGTACAGTTAAAAAGACAGAGAGAGAAAGAGAGATGGGTGGATGAGAGAGTGGGGGAGCTAGATGGAGGACAGAGCATGGCTAAAGACTTGGCAGACAGAGCTGGCTGACGCAGCCATTTCCTGCGCGCTAACGACCTGACACCGGTCCCCGCGGTGGCTCGCTCCAGCTGCTGCCGCACTGACCACTGGAGGAAGCAGGTGTCATTCAGATGACACCAGCTGCCAAAGAGAGAGAGAGAGAGAGAGAGAGAGATGGGGGAGAGGGGAGAGCAGGGGGGCTGAAGGGAGGGCAACTGCCAGCTCAGATGAACTTCAGTAATAGCTATTATATGCTATCAGAGACTGAATTACTCACACAGACATGTGAGCATGGGTGCACACACACACACACACACACACACACACACACACACACACACACACACACAGTCACCCAAATGATGAGAGTGACTTGCAAGCTTCAAATGATTGAATAATTAAGTTACTTTATGTCACTTTTATACCAAAAATATTTGCACTGAACTGTGGCTGTATTGGAAAACACGACAAGTGTAAGCTGCAATGCTCTTTGGAAGAGTGGCAGAATGTTGGGTCGGGGCTTTCTCAGAACATGGGCCATGTACTGTAGATTCTACAATTTTTCGTTTCGAGTGCAGAGTGTGGTAGGAGAGCCACTTGGACACGGAATGAAATGAAGACAACAGAACATGACAATAGATGTGTCCATCCACACATCTTCCAACCACCATGTTTGGTTCCCACTTAGAAGCCACATTACTATGGACAGCTGGCTTACGCTCATCTTCTCTGATCTCTGTGGTAACAGCTCCTACTGGAATGAATAAAGGGTGACACAAATCTGGATCAAGATCAGATCAGAACCAGATCAGAACTGGTAAAGAACACGTCAGAACCCGAGCTAGATCAATGGCCGAGCCAGAGCATGCCAGACACAGACCCTTCAATGCAGTTTGCTGCCAAGTATCACACATTGGCTGCCCGATTAGTATAGTCAGTCATTTAAAGAAGGTTTTTTATGGAGACTTATAGACTTTTTCAATTGCAATTTGCTATCATCCAACACTGCAGCCAAAGAAGGGACCCCTCAGATGAACTAGATGAACCCATCTTCCTGTGTGATCTACTGATGTGTGATTAGAGTCAACCAACACACCTGTTGAGTGAGACCCCCCCTCCCCTGTGTCTATGTGTGTATGTGATTGTTAGGCTTTAAAGATCAATATCCACATGAAAACAAAGACAGCATGGCCACTGAGCTGACCCCCCCCCAAATAGATGACAAGAGCTCTGTGCCGCTCTGTGAGGAGACGGAACAACACAAAGGCCACACACTGTGCTATGGAGAGGCATCTCCAGGCTTTAAATATGCACGCATGCACACACACACACACACACACACACACACACACACACACACACACACACAGAGTAACGGGATGATGACCATTGATGACCATGAATATGTGAGTATCCAGCAGTGACCTCTCAACAGTTTGTGTGTGCGTATGCATGTGTGTGCTTGTATGTGTCTATCGGGTGATGTGTGTGTGTGTGTGTGTGTGTGTGTGTGTGTCTGGATTTATATATGTGTATGCGTATGTGCATGCATGCGTGACTGTCAGCGGGAGTCTGTCTTTACAGCTGGCCTGGGGTAAACTGCTCAGTGACCCCCCTCCCCAGCTCCCCAGCCCAACACAATGAGCTCAGCCCCATAAAGTCCAGCCTAGCCTAGCCTGGGTCAGTTGGCATTCGGCGGGAGGCTTTGGGCTTCGGCACAGCACTTTTAATAGCCCTTCCCTTCACTTTCTCAGCCCTGGAATGTTGGCCTCACTCCACCACTGCCTTGTTGGGAGACTTTATTTATCTTCTCTCTCTCTCTCTCTCTCTCTCACTCTTTTTTCTATCTTGCATATGCAGCCAGTGGAGCTGTCCCAGCGTTCATACCTTTGGCATAATATAAACCATCACCGCAGGTCTTCTTTCCGCCATTAAATCAGGGCGGTGAATCACGGCTAAGTGCTGATGCTGGACTAAAGTTATATGGCGGTGGCTATTTTTATGCCAAGAGGAGTGGCGGACCTCATCAAAAAGTAAAGAAGGGCTTACACAAGGCCTGAGAGTGATGATCAAGCGCCATCGCAAAAAGAAAGTTTTATCAAGAGTTTCTCCACTCTCTGGCCTTCTTCTCAATGGAGACTAGTGGCTGTGTGTGTCAGTGTGTGTGTGTGTGTGTGTGTGTGAGAGAGAGAGAGAGAGAGACAGTGGTTTGAGGGGGTGGAGTGGGGGTTTGGGAAGAGATCCGGAACTATCCGTAGTAATTAGAGAACTTAAAACAGATTTCACATGCTGCAAACTACAGCCAAGACACAACTGAGAGGAACTTCATGAAAAAAAAATGAGGCAGCAGCAGAGAGAGAGAGATAGAGAGAGAGAGAGAGAGAGAGAGAGAGAGAGAGAGATGGAATGAAGAGCAAAAACACAGCTGTGTCTCTGGGTGTGAAGCACTTGTGTTGGCCGGCACACAGTGAGAGCTCTTTGCATTCAAAGGGAAAATTATTATTTATGATGATGAAAAACCATCGTTCTCTCTCTCTCATTGACTCTCTTCTGCTCGTCCGCTCTGGCTTTGTGTTTGAGGCCATTATCATCATCATCAGCCTCAGTGAAGGGAGAGGAGAAGACGAGGGGAGAAGACGAGGGGAGGAGACGAGGGGAGGAGACGAGAGGCGACTCTTATCTGTTTGCTTTGAAAATCTTCTATCAAATCTCTTCTCATATGATATGACTGATGGACACCAGTGGCTAGTGTGTTAGAGAGAGTGTCTGCTTGTGTGTGTAGAGGGGTGAAGAATGGACAGATGAGATGAGAGATGGCCATAAGGGTGTGTGAGAGAGAAAGATAAACAAAGAAGGGATAGGGAAAAAAAAGGAGAGGGAGAAAAAGTGAGCAAAAGAAAAATGAGAGAATGATAGTGAATCACACACACACACACACACACACACATTATGTCTAAATTTGTGAAATGCCCCTTTCTTACTCTGGAGTGATGAAATGGTAGTGAATTGGGGTCTCTGTCTAGGCCGTGACGGATTGTCATCTCAACAAAAAGACTAAATCAATATCACTTCAGCCACTTTGGCCTGACCAAGTGAAATTAATTTCACTCCAAAAGCTGGAGAGTTATTTCTGTAGAAAAAAAAAAATGTCTGTCTCTCTCTATATGCGTCTCTCTCTCTTCGCGTGTGTGTGCGTGTATGTGTGTGTGTGTTCACCCATGTCTACCTCTTTGTTTCTAACTAGGATTACATTCGCACAGTAAATGCACATCTTTCCTGGCTGACCATTTATCATTAATTACAAAAAGGACGATTTTCTGGGGGGAAAAGGTTGCCACTCAATAATGGAGCCAAATTGTTTTCATATTTCCAAACAGACTTCATTTTTGTGCTGCAGAGGGAAACATAATGGACAGTCGCCCTTGTAATTTATTTATTGAGCACGGCACAATTGCTGGAGCCACTAATTAATCAAGTGCACTAGGGGCACTGGTGTGCAACTCATTGTCCAAGAACTATCTCCCCCTGCCTTTAACAGGCTTTTTTTGCTTTAGACTTGCAAATGCTGGAGATAAGCGACACACAATCAGTCCTGGGAAAGTCTGCAAGGGAGAAAAAAGGGAGACATTGTTCACAGTTCAGCATTTATCATCCATTTATTTACTTGTTTCCTCTTCTGTGAAATCCGCCTCAACAACTCAGGCTTTGAAGCCAGTGTGTGCCATAAGACTCCAAGACATTATGTATATATCACAAATATATCAAGAACATAAAACAATCAAATACAGAACAGCTTATGGCTGGAGAGAGTGGGAAAGATGCGTGGGTGGTGACGCTTTCAAATGGATTTGAGACTTTGGGGTCCGCTTTATCAGATAGCCGAGCAAAGAATTAACGTCCCCTGTCTGCGGCGAGACATTAATTCCTCTATTCGGAATGCTGAGGGAGAATGAGACAGGCGATGAGATAGAAGGAGCCGGGGGAGTGAGAGCGAACTATTTTCAATTCTGACTGATTTGGCTACAAACTCTAATTAACTTTTTGCATGTGGTAATTCTAATTCTTCAGTAATCCTTTTTTTGGTTCCTTTTTTCCAGCGGTGAGCTGAACACGCTAGATTCTTGTGGGCTTGCCAAGGCTTATCTGTATTTTGCGCCCACCTGCTCAATATCTGTCTCTGTCTGTATGTGTGTATGTCTATCTGTGTGTGTGTGTATGTGTGTGTGTGTGTGTGCATTCACAAACATAGACACAGGCTGTTTCTGAACTGCTACACTACATACTGCTAGTAGGCTGATCTTAACTGAGATGTACAACTGCACTACTTGTCTGTGTAAGAGCAATTGTGTATGTATCATGCAGCTGGTATGGCATATGCATGGGCTCAACTTCATTCTCATAACTACACATATTCACTATGCATTATGTCACTTTGTCTCCTCCACCCCTCTCTCTCTCTCTCTCTCTCTGTCCATCTCTTTCCTTCTGAGTCTCCTCTGAATCAGTTATGTGAAGAGACGGTCTGTCTGTCTGTCCATTTGTCTTCCTCTCTGAGGCATAATCCAACAGCTTGTGCCCGAGTACAAGTTTTAGTTCAGATTTGTGTAGCCCTTAGGATGTACCCTGCCTGCCTACCGTGTGTGTTTATGTGTGTGTGTGTTTATGTGTGTGTGTGTGTTTGGACTGATACAGAGAAAGAGAAGAGAGAGAGAGTGCACTTGGCCACGGGCAGTGACATTGGTAATCCTCCTGCTGCACCATGGGGAAGAGTGCTGGATCGAACAAAATCCACAAGCTTCTTGGCACTAGCATCTTGCAAGATTTCTCTCCTTATCCTTGCTTTCTCTCCTTCTCTCTCTCACCTGGTTCCACATTATACCGTAGTCTCTATTTTCTGCTTTGCCTCTTCTCAGTCCATTTGCTACCCCCCCCCCCCCCCACACACACACACATACACATACACAACTCCCTTCCTTCTCTCTTCAATTTCAGTACTCCTCCATGCATGTTGTTTGTCCTTTCCCAGCCTCCTTTCCTTCCCCCATTCCATCTCTCTCTCGTTCTCTCTTTAGAGCCTCTGATATGTTTTAATGTCCTGAAGATGCAGAGGCCTCATAATAATGATGACTTACTGGCTAACGGAGAGACAGGTGAATTATAGGAGCACATTACCACTGGTCGCTGCTGATAGGTGGAGAGGCATTAGGGCCGGTGGATATGATGAATTATGCAACCCTGACAGGGCAGGGTTTTACAGCTGATGTATGGCCAGGCCCAAGTGCTGCCTATGTGTACATCCATGAATACGTTTAGGGATGCAGCTATATGTTTATGTGCATGCGTGAGTGAGTAGAGCTGCTTTAAAGACATTTTCATGGAGTTGCAGCCAAGTGCTGTGTGTTTCTCACTTCTTAAGATTCGTCCTCTCGCATCCCTTCATCCTTCCTCATCCATGCTCCATGCATTTATGCATTTGTGTGATTTTTTGTGTGTGTGTGTGTGTGTGTGTGTAAACACTATGTATGAGTGTTGTACTGTAAATAAGTTCGGTAAATACAGTCGATACCTAAACACTTACACACTTACTTCCACTGAAGCCTTTTGAGCTGACATGCATTTGCTTTTTATACTTAAGACTAAATGAAAGGCAAGGCCACACCGTGTCCAGATCAAGCAGGCCAACAGCATGTCTGTCAGCAGGGGCATCTAGTGGGTCCTGTGATCTGTGCTACTGAGTGAACTATGAGTACTTGGTGAGGAGATGCACAAGAGGGCGAATGACTTACTGCGATTAAATGGCCTCACGTGTCTCCTTATTGCATGCTTTATTTATTTATCCCTCTTCCCTCACACACACACACACACACACACACACACACACACCTTCCCTGTATTTGAAATAGTGTAGTAAAAAAAAGAGAGAGTGTCAACATGACAGCCAGGCTGCTTCATTTGTCAGTGACTAAGATTGATCTACTCATGAGGGCTTAGTGTGGGATTAGGTGAAGGTCACTGAAGTCGTGTGTGTGTGTGTGTATGTGTGTTGGGGGGGTGACAGCAGCAAGTCAGGAGGCGGAGACTGCCTTTGAGTGAACACTGCTTGGCTTCATCTGATTTATGTGGGTCGTGATGGATGGGCCTTTGGTGAGGCTTCAGTGAACAACACTCCAAGGCTACTGGTTTAGCTAGAGGAACTCTGGAGACTAGAACTCTCAGTGGAACTCTCTGGCATGATGACATATTGAAGGACTACAAAGTACCCTCTCTCCGGAATATATATATATATATATATATATTGTGTGTGTTTGTAGCCCCAACATTGCACACTACTCCATGCCTATCTCTAAAGTTACCTATTACCCCAAGCAGACCTTGTCAAACAGCATGTAATATCCTTATGTAAGAAGTACATTGTACTCAATTAATTAGGTATTAGGTTGAGTACAAGGCACCTGAGGACATCTTATGAACAGTGGATCCAAGAATCAATTTTCCACTAACTCTGTGTGTATGTGTGTGTACATTGGCTGACATCCAGTGTTCCACAATGGGGAGCACATTTGCGTGTGTGTATGTGTGTGAGTGTGCATGTGTGCGTGTGTGCGTGTGTGTGCATGTTTGCAGGTGCGTGTGTGTGTGTGTGCTGACAGACCTGCAGTGCACCACCATAGGTCCAGCGTCTGGAGGGTTGCAGGCTTTGACCCTGCGGAGGAAGGCCAGGAAAGGGGTGGGATGTTCGGGCACCCCGTGGTCGGGCCAGGCCGTGAACTGGAATTGCCGCACCTCGCGCTTCTCACTCGAACCGTTCTGTACAAAGACAACCAAAGGCACAACCACGGCCAATCAGAGATCAGGAAAGTAGCCAGTGAAGCCAGTGGAGGCCCATCCCACTTATTCATCCAATGGGAGAAAGACTTAAAATATATTACAGCAAAACAAAAAGAAGTGTGATAGTATTCTCTGAATAGAAATTATCTGAATTCTTTTTAGTATGTTTGCATGGCAAGGGGATATATATTTGTTTTGACTACGCCTTAAAAATTAAGATGATTTTAAAGACAGAGATACATACATGTTGCTCCACAAATGCTCCACCTGTACACAAATTTCCTGAGCTCTGTTTAGCATACTTTCATGGCCTGAGGTGAATGCTATTAAATATTATAAGCAAGAGAGTGATTTAAGAAAATTGAGTAAAATAATTAAGAAGTACCCTTGATGCACTTTCATATTTTTTATTGACTGTTCCCCGCCTGGGGATATGAGAACTCATGGGCACTGAGTGAACAGCAGGGGGATCCCTGGTGACTAAGATCTGGTGCAATGGAGCATTAGGACCTGCTCCTGGTCTGGACACATCTGCACTACTAAGACATACGGTTTATATCAAAGCACACAGCATACTATGTATCTCATGCATTTGGAGAATTTACTCTCCCTGTGGAAAAGTAACAATAACGAACAAATAAACAATATCAACAATAATACACATCCTCAAAACAACAGCAAGCAGAGCGATATCCTGTCCCACTCACTTTATAGAGGGCAAAGGTCCTGACGCAATAGGTAGCCAGCTCCACTGTGTCCAGCAGGGTGACCTGGATCAGGCCATAGGTCTCTGTCCCCCTGGTTGGCCAGTACTGGTCACATTTCACCTGCAAGCACAACAGAGAGATCAGCAGGGGGTACAGCAGTCAATACAGAGGACCAGTAAATACAGGACACTCACTGAAGGAAATGTGCATTATTTCATACAGCGCATATTTGATTTGTCTATTTATTTACTTATTTTACTGTTATTAATCTATCACCTTACATATCTACCATTTGGAGCACTCCTTAAAATAGCGGTCGAACTGGATCATGGGGAAGTGCCCGTCTTCTCCTTGTTTTTTTTTTTTCTTATTTGAGTGTAAGAAAAACCTTTTGTTTGGCTCTGCCGGAGCTCACGCTTGGTTTTCTGCACGGCTAACCCCAACACATACAGTCATTATAGGCACACCGTGGGGAAAACTTTACTAGACTATCGAAACAACACAAACTTATATTTCAGACAGTAGTTGGCAACAAACTATGTCTAGGGGTTTGTCTTTAAAAAAAACACACACACACACACACACACACACACACACACACACACACACACACACACACACACACACACACACAAAACACTCCCTCCATACTGCTGACTGTGTCCTTTTCACAATGGAGAAAATCACCATAAAGAGAGCATTCCATGGCAGCAGACAGTGGCCTTGCATTAGTCTAACAGACTCCGTAATTACAATCTTAACTGGAGTTTTCCAATCACGTTACAGGGGCCACTTTATTATGATTATACAGTCTTGCTGCCCAGCGCATGGCCAATAAAATGCAATTCCATTACCCGGCTAATGCCTTCCTGCCAAGAGGAAATGCATAAATGGAAAGAGGGAATGTTGGAGTCCGCTTTTATTCCTAACCACACTCTTTGTGTGTGTGTGTGTGTGTGTGTGTGTGTGTGTGTGCGTGTGTGTTTTGCTCTTTTCTCCATATTTGTTCTGAAGATGGCAATCAAATATGAAGGCTAACTGCTACCATCACTGTATCAAGCTTCAGTATGAATCACTCAAGTTCATAATTGAGATAGAACAAGAAAGAGAGAGAGAGAGTGGGTGAGAGAGGGAGAGAGAGAAAAAAAAGAGAGAGGGAGAGAAAACAGGTAGGAATAGAGGGTGGAGGAGTCTTCAAACTATTCTATTCTACAAACACTGATTTAGAAGAATTATCTAAAAAGTGTAATTTGATTTATTTGTATATCTGCATTGTTTTACCACAAGTTGAATTCACTTTTACCACATTTTGTTTTTCAAGATCGCTGTTCCCTGCTGTAAATAGTTTTATTTCATGCGTTTTTTCCTAACCAATAAACACAGTTGATCACACAAGTTATTCTAGACTTCACACTAAAACCAGAAAGCCACTTTATTTAGCATTTGATTTAGTCCCTGTATTTTTGCACTGCACTGCAGGAAGCCAACATGCACATGCCTGTGCTAATCAACATGTATAGCAGGATATAGAGCCAACTAAAGTAGCGCTCAACAACATAATGTGCAGTCTGTGAGATGCAATAGTCTCCACGGTCCTGTTTAAAGCAAGAAAGCGTTCAGATTGGGGGCATCAGATTGATGGCTTTTTTTCAGGTGCCGTTTTTGGGGTGCTAGATTGTAAGGTGGCTATGGTTAAAGAGCTAGAAATAGGTCTTATAAGGTCTTATTCTAGTCAGACTGTGGAGAACTGCAAGAAAAAAAATGGTCCTATGCTGTTTTTGTAGGTAATTATGTGTGCCTGTCTCTCTCTCTCTCTCTCTGTGTATATCTGAGTGTGTGTGTGCGTGCACGTGTTTGCGTGCCAGGCAGGGGGTGTGATAGTCCTGGCAACCTGACCCTTCTCATACACACAGATCTGTGTACACACACACACACACACACATATGTGGCATACAATGTGAGCAAGTAGCAGCTCTGTGGTTGCCAATGAGAGTGCCTGAGCTGCTGCACACACAATGGCCAAGTGTTAGCAGTGAGACAGAAAGTGAGAGCAAACAAACAAACAACAAATGATCTATAGCCGAGGCCAGAATAAAAAAAGAGAGAAAGCAAAGAGAAACAAAATGCCAATAGTGTGCTGCAGGTCTTGCCTTGGAGAAGAAATATGAAGGCATCTGAAGAGAGACAATAAACAAACAGAGAGAGAAAGAGAGAGGGTGGCAGTGAGAGAGACAACAGGGGGGGGTGAAGGGAGGGAGAGAGGAAGAGAGAAAGAAAAACCAAAGAGAAAGAAAAAAAAGAAAAGAAGAAAAAATGGACCGGTAAAAGGATGGAGAGTGACAGGTACCTGGGCCCGCACACAGACATATGGGCCTTGTGGCACACAGACAAAGAGCTGAGCAATGAATGTGATTAACCACATGGATGACCTCCAGGGATTTGATGAAATAAACAAACACAAAAGGCATCTCAGCTTCAATACAGTGAGCAATAATTACACTACATAGAACAGGCATCAGTGCATTTGAACAGCTGAATGAATTCCGTCTTGACTTTTACCTGTGCCTGTATATTTTCTTTCCCCCATCATGATCCATTCACCAGAATCTAAACTACGCATGTATGCACACTGTTCCTGCTGTTGATAATACACTGAAATAATATGCTATTGCCTCCACATCCGCAATACTTCACTGTGCATATATAATAAATACATGTGATGCAGAGTTTCCCTTATGACAGCAGTGTTTCTATACTGTTCCAAATTTATTTCCACATTCTGAACAATTCTGTGATAGAAAGTCAATGTGTTGTCTGTACCCATGCATACTGACATATGCTGACCCATAAAACCACATATATGGACATGTACACATCTCAGAGTGAGCTGAGTGAGATGGAGGTCCTTACCCTGGACCTCTCCTCCAGTTTGGTCATCATGACAATGTTGGCGCTCCTCTGTTCCCAGATCATCCTCCAGAAGTCTCCGAACGTCTCTGGCAGCGAGCCCTGTGTGGCAATATAGGCGTTCTGTTTCCGGTAGCCATCGATGTAGTTAGCGTTGATGTAATCACTGCCAGGTATACCTGTATTCCAGAAAAGACAGACAAAAATGTCATGTCAGTTCTTTCAAGAGTGGAGGTAACGTGTAATTAGATTAGCCGCTGAGGTAACATGTCAACAATCTTTGGCCCATATCCTGAAATGAGACTGTGACCTCACTATTGCACACGTAACATTTCCGCTGCAGAAGAACCTTCTACTAAAGATCTTTGATTACTGATAGAGCAACATAATGTGTTACAATGGGAGCAAATGTGAATAGTTCTGGTTTGCATAAGTGGGAGTGCCACATAATCACAATACACAGATTTTAATGATCTTCTGTATCAGCGTCTGAGGGCCTGACTCTGGTCTGCATAAAGGGGGATTTTTGCCTTTTGCTTCGCTTTTACCCTCATTGGTTCTACTGTATGCATCTTCCTTCCACTGCTGTTTGTTTTCTTCCTCTCCTCAGTTCCATTGGGGCTGTTTTACTCTGCAGGGGAGGACCTGTTTGAAAGCACCCCAACCTCTGCGATTCCCCCACGGAGGCAGCTTTGGCAAGCATTAACTCTGGCACGTGCAAATGCGTCTCGGAGACCTCTCAGAAGAATAGGAAACAGAGGAGCTCGGCATTGGCCAACCGGCTGGTGGGGCTAGGATCGATGCGCTAGCACTGGGGCACGGCACGCTGGAGGCAAGGGCCAAGGAAAACACCACCTCCGAGCGTCAGGCTCAGGGCCAAGCTTGTCTGACTCAATGCTGTAAATGCTCAAGTTGTTTGCCAGTGATCAGCGCTGATCCCTAAGTCAAGGTAGCGACTGCTCAAAGGTGAGAAGTGCTCTTGTGTAGCCCACCCATGGGTATTACAGCCTGGAAACACACTGAATGAATGCACCTATACTATACAAGACATTTCAGATGAAGTCGTCTTATATAATAACAAATAATTGAAAATCAATAAATGAACATACATGTAAATCAGCAGTAACCAGTGACTCCTAGGTTTAGTACTGACAATTACTCTTACTGCTAGTTTGTAAACCTGTTGTTGTGTTATCTAGATGACAAGTGTGTTACGCTGTGGCTATGTTATGTGGCTAACTAGGTTATGTATTTTGGCTGTGGTACACCAGCCAAAATGGCTACTGATGACATGTGTTAACACCTCAGTTGTGCCAGTCTGTGCACTTCTCTTATTACCGAAAACCTGCAACTTTTCAAAGCCAAATAAATGCTCAGTCCATCTGTCATTCAGGAAAGGTCTTTTCAACATATCAGCACTTGTTTTGTGGGAAATCTACCCAACCCCAAGCATATGTAAAAACGATGGCAGGAAAACGAACAAACTAGAGCTGAATTTTCCATTGGCCTTTTTTGTCCCTCTCTCTCTCTCTGCAGTGAAATGAAAGGCGTGTGGTCTCTTCCCATCCACAGCAGCAGAGGCGAAAGGCAGGAGGAGAGCTGACAGCTAGTCAATGCGGCAGGACTGGCAGGCAGGCGCCCCGGCGCACACATGCTAGCCAGAGATAAGTCTCATCTGCATGGGCTGCGCGTTGCCACGGCACCCATGCACACGACACACACACTCTCCCCTCCCCTTTCCCTTCCGCACCCCATCCCACCCTTCCCTCGCTCCCTCCGCACAGGTAATGTACAGAGAGAGAGAGAGAGAGAGAGAGAGAGAGAGAGATGGAACATGAGCTCAATCAAAAGCAGTTATTCCTCAGCATTTCTTTTTTTGTCCTAACGGCAGATTTTTTTTTTCTTTCTTTTTTTTCTTTCTTTTTTTTTCTCTGGAGCTGCACAGTGCTGATGGACAGGGATGTAGACAATTAAGCCATAGTCATTTAAATGGCAAAACAGAAAATGAAATATCACAAAATGAAAGCAAGGGCTACCAGGAATAAATTAGTCTACTTCGGTTTAGGGGAAGGAAGGGGGGGGTGAAAAAAATAAAGATGGAAAATTGTCAATCAGGATTTGCAGTGTCTTTGTCGAAGACTGCTGGCAGCAAATGGAAGCTGAAAAAAAGTTTATGTCAGGAAAGGTGACTGTGGATTAACACAATGGAAATGAGAAAGGTATATGCATTTAAATCCCCTGCAACCCGCTGTTTTCATGTGCCAAGAAAATCATAATGACAGGAAATATACATCTCTAATACAGTACACAACCATAATGCATTGTTAAACCCCAGTGATAGATGTGGCAAAGGTGAAGGGTTTGAGTTTAAACAGGAAAACACTAAAAACCAAATGCAGCTATAGTGACCTTTTCTAGCTATACAATCCCGTGTTTTAGGTGCAGTGTTTTCAACCTATACTTGTCTAAAAATATGCTAATGTGGATTTGACTTAAGATGAGGATTGAAATGGTAAGCGGTGGCAAACTGGGCATCTGTTATCTATCCCTGCGGTGGCATGATTAAATCTGACAGGGATGTGAATGTTGGGGTAAATGGGTTGGTGGGGGGAATGAGATAGCAGAAATGCACAGAGACAAACAACAGAGATCTTCGCTTGTCATTTCGTGGTGTGACATCCACAGCGGACATAGCTTTTTAGTGTGACACCCACAATAGAAAGAAAGGGACTCCCAGAAGTGTTTGAACTTTCAATCTGATCTGACTATGGAAGGGAAGGAAAGAGAGAGAGAGGAGCCATCACAGGGACAAAAAAACATTATGTGTGTGTTTGTGTGTGTGTGTGTGTGAGTGTGTGTGTGTGTATCCCACGTGTTTATTTATCAGCTCTCGTCATGCTGTTCTTAGGTTATTCATGTATGCATGGCGTTCCTCAGTGACTACACTGTCACAGTGTTTCCCACTTATATGGGAACACAACAGTGTTGATGCCTGTCACTGTGTGTGTGTGTGTGTGTGTGTGTGTATGTGTGTGTATGTGTGTGTGTGTGTGTGTGTGGACGAGCATTATTAATACACGGCCCTCATGGTTCACTATTAAAAGAACATGAGGCAGAATCTACCAAAATAAAATTACTTCCATGTGCAATGTCAACAACAAATTAAAACCAGGAAAAGCAAGGCCAGCGCGAGAAATTTGACCGACGTGGGAGGAAAGCAAAGTGATGAGGGGGCTCCTGACTTACCGTCGATAGCGGAGAGCAGAACTCGGGAGTGATCATAGGCAATGACATTGGCATATCTGTTCTTGGGCTTGTTCACTTCCAGGTTGGAGTGCTCCCAGGTGAACTGCTGTCCAGGATCAATGGACTAAGGAGATGAGAAGAGAGGACAGCAACACAGAGAGAGAGAGAGACAGAGAGAGACAGAGAGAGAGAGAGACAGAGAGAGAGAGAGAGAGATGAATATCAACAGTCAAAGGCCAAAGAAAACCCCAAATCAACAAATTCCTTCTTTGGCAATGTTTTAACTTCCAAAACAACCCCTCAATGCATTAAAAACACAATTTCTATTTCTATTTTATTTAGTTTTTCTGAAATAGCACTGGAATCTAAAAGACTTGGTATTAGATTGTATGTGAACTCTCCTTGCCCATATTTCCATCACATCAGCTTTTCTATGTTGGGCAGCCTCCGCTGCATGATCTGAATCGCACACATGCCTTCCCATTTAGCCCCTGGCGTAACTGTCCAAGAATCTTGGCCTGACATCCCGATCTGCGATGATGCTAGATCCACGGCATCTACTGCTATTCCAGACACTTCCATAGAGCCCCACCAGTCTATTTCGTCTTCCGGCGTGACGGCAGGGGGACTTTGCATAACTGGCATGGGTTGTTAAATTTAGCGTCACCCTCAAGGCTGTTGCCACACAGCAGCAGCTCTTAATTTGTGTGTATGTGTGTATGTGTGTGTGTGTGTGTGTGTGTGTGTTTGGAGCTTAGACAAAACCTGTGCCAAGTAGAATAGCACCTGCATGGCACACAAACACACAACACTTGAGATAGGGTCTGAAAGTGTCTATGGTGCTATTGGGGAACTGCTACACACACACACACACACACACACAAACACACGCACAAACACATGGACAAACACACGCACAAACGCATGTACAAGACTGCATGGGGTTTACTGTACCCTCAACTAAACAGAATTACTTGTATTATACAAAGTTAGTTAAGTAATTGTACAAAGTAATATGTACATGTACGTGTCTGACTATTTTGTATGTTAATATTACCTTTAAGGTACATTGATTTTATGTAGTATTGCATGTTGTTGCATGTTCTATAGGCTCAATCCCAATGTTCACTGTAATCCTAAATCATGAACCCTCCAAGATTTATCTGTCAGGAATCAGCCAATCAAGACCAGTCAAGTCTTTGAGGCTTCAGGGGACATTTGAATCCACCAAATAAATCTGGTTCTGCCAAAGAATTCTGATTCAGAATCAACAGAACTGCTTCTCCTGCCTTGATCTCTAGAATGCATTGACAACAGCCTGTCAGTGACATCCATTCTGAGGAAAGATACTGCTGATTTTACGACCATGTTTGACCATGGTGAATAACTAGCAAAGGGTTAAAATGGTCTGAAATTGCAGAGAAAATCATCCCTATTTTCCCCCCACTTTGAAATGTTTCACACTCCTTTCTAATAAAAAGATAAAACCCCATCTTCACCAAGATGGCTGGCAACCATCAGTCCTTTACGGTGCACATAACATTTAGAAGACTTTGGAGTGTCGCCACTTTCCCACAAGTGCTATTAAATTCTAACTGCCTTCCTCAGGTAACCTTTATGAAGAATATTTCACTAATTTCCCAAAGAACTACAGTTTGAGAATACATGTCCAACATTTACAATAATCTCCAGTACTGAATATGACTAAATCTGGTCGTTAAAGAAAAAGACCTTTCCTACTGTCTGATTGCTTTATATTGTCTCTCTGATTAATTAAATCAAAGCATAAAAAGATTGAGGCAGCCTTGTTGAAACAGAGGGACATGTTAAGTAATCTATTCACAGCCTTAGAAATTAGGCTGAGTGCAAATCAGCCCCTCTTTTGTGAACCCATTTAAGCCTGTCATCATGCTTTTTAAGAATAACAATTTGCCCTTGTTCCCTGGAGATGTATACTAAAAACAGGCTAACTGAAACAGACAAGTGTGTGCATGTGTTCATGTGGACACGTGGGCAAGTGTTTGAGTGTTTGAGAGTGAGAGAGAGAAGAAAGAAAAGAAGAAAGAACAAGAGAGTGCAGTGCTAAAATGAGAATGAGGCGAGTGAAAAGATGTTTTGTGTTTAGCATGACCTGACCTGCGGTCTTTTCCGACTTGAGCAAATTTTTCTCATTTACTTTAATAATAAAATTATTCTGCATCTTCAGTGTCTTTTGGAAATGGAAAGTTGATATGCATCAGCCCGTGAGGAAAACTCTCTGGGTTGACAAATTTCAAATTACAGTTTTCAGACAATCATACAATAGCTGGAAATTGGAGCCAAAAGCCTCAGACAGCTGTCTTCTTGATTATTATTTTTTTGTCTGTGTCTCAGAAAAAGCGAGAAACACAAGGAAAAAAAATGAAGACACCAAAATATGTTGAATATCAAATATAGCTGTTCAAGGGGTGGAGTGTCACAGATTCTCTTGTAAGTAAAGGGTTTGACTGAAGCCACACAAATCACAAGAGGATGTAAAATTGGGTGTTTGACTTGTTTTAATGGATATAGGAAACATCTTGAGACTCGAGCCGTCAAAGTTTGTTTTATCAGTGCTTGCTTCACTTCGGTTAGTTAACAGTGGACAGTTGATGGATGACTAGCTCACACACTCGCGCACACACACACACACACAAAGGTTCCATGTCTACTCCAAAATTTATGAAGGCCTTTAAAAGGCCTTTAAGAGTTAAAATAAAATTGTAGGTAATTAAGGAGTGTGGTTTTCTTTGGGCACAGTTCAGGCTATTGAGGTAAGCCACAGGAAAAACAAACAAACAAACAAGCAAGCAAGCAAACAAACGATATAGCCAAATAAACCAGCATGATGTGGCAGTGGCAAATAACATACCCTTCACAGGTCACAAGGGGACACATTCTGTTCTTACTCAGAAATCTGCTCTTAAACTGCACTTATTCTGGCACTCACCAGCGTTTCCATACCTGGAGTGTGTGAATCTAGGAGTGCCTAGGAGTTGGCACAGGGCCATGTTCAGAACAAATGGACGAAAATTCTTAGGAAGATATTGGTGAATGAGGGCCATTAACCGGCAGTCTTGAGCAGAGCTGGAACATGCGCAGCTCATGTACTATTTTTTCCTATTTTATCAGTGAGATACAGAGGCTTGCCAACTGCCATGCTGAAACATTAAGACATTGCTTTAAGAACGTAAGATAAATAAACACAATGTTTCCTGATGCTGTGGTAATACCCAGCGTCTGTGAAAAGATAACGACCATTCAAGATGACTGGCTGGCCACATCCTTGCAGCGGATGCTCTCTCTGTGAGAACGACTACAGTTCCTAAACTACGTCTTTCTCTCCATCCTCTTCCTTGGTGCTGTTTTCAAGCTGTGCAGGCACTGCATGAGGACCATTTCAACTTTATTTTACCCTGGCAAATGGGATATTATCACTTCACTTCCAACACACACTATGGGATAACACATTTGGTCTGACTGCGCATTACTCATATTGATGACTTTTTTTGCCTCATTTTAGCCTGCTGGTGTCACACCATCAGACCATTTGAGGGAAAAAAATCTTGAGCTAAGCCACGGCATTTTCATCCAAAAATATGTTGAAACAGTGGGTCACAACACTTACCGTAATGAAAAAGGAGGCTTCTTCTTTTGTCGTTTTTCTTTTTTTATTATTCATTGTGCTCCCAAAATTACTTTTCCCCTTTCTCGGGAAGGAGAAGGGAGGAAAAAAAAGTGCCTCGGAATTACAATTCCATGGCTTTAAGCTGCAATAACCGCCAGGCCTGCTTGGCGGACGGCCATCGGATGACCTCATATTTTCGAAGAGACGGCACAAAAGGACGAGGGCAGACCGCAGTCCCCCGGTGCACCATTCCTCTGAGGATGGGTCACTCACTCGTGTCACACTCTTCTCCCTCTCTCTCTTTCACACACACACACACACACACTGCTTTTATACTCTCCATCCCTTAGTCTCACTCGCCCTATCTCTCTCTCCCTCTTTCGCCTGTCTCTCACTATGACCACATCTCACATTTCTCTGTCTTCCTTTTCTTTCTCCCTATTTATTCCCTCTCTATCCCCATTTCTCTCTCTCCCTCTCTTCTTTATCCTTCCTTTATCTCTCTCTCTCTCAGACTTCCTCTTTGGCCACCCATCCACATGGTCAATTTGTCTACCGTTATCTCTTCAGTTCATTCTTAACTCTTAACACATGTGGGTGAGAGAAATGCTGAAAGGGAGAGACCAATGGCTCTAGTCCACTGAAAGCACACACTTCTAATGACTCTCGTACCCGCAAGTGCACCTTGACTTCTGCGGTGACACTGAGTTATTATTTGTAGTCAAGCCTTTTACTCTTTATAAAGGTGGCACATGTTGGTTCTATACAATACCCCATAGCAACACCTCACCTCCTGCTCGTTGCCAGAGAAGGTTGATAAACAATCTTTGATTGTGCCCTGATGTAACCATGGTAACTCCTGCTGACCCATGACCCTGGAGTGCCATCCAGCTGCTGTTCCACAGGACCACCATCCTCCAATGAAATGGCTCATTCTGGACAGGATTTCCACCGCTGCCCTTCCCAATCATCCACAGATGGGATGAGTGTATGTTTTGCTTTTTTCGGTCGTGTTGACACATTGCTACAAGCGTGGGCTGTGCTTTTGTGTTGTGCAATGGATTCTCCAAATTTAGGCCAACACCATCACGGCTGCCCGTAAATCAAGTGCTTCGCTTGAGCTACAAGCAGATTAATGGCTACCTGGAAAACCCTATTATGGCACCGAGGCTTGAGCTTTAAGCATATTAGGCCACACCGCAGATTTGGGCTGGATACTAGGGACTCACAGAACTACACTTTTAAGCCAATGTGAGCAGGCCCGCTGACGCTGAACAACAAGACACCAGCGTATGCTACAGACCTTGTGGGTTTGTGTGTCTTTGTGTGTGTGTGCAGTCACGCATGTGTGTGTGTGTGTGTGTGTGTGTGTGTGTGTGAAAGTGTGTGTGTGAAAGTGTGTGTGTGTGTTTCTGAGAGTGTTGATGCATCTGAGAGCTCCCGTCTTGCGCTGCCAGATACAGTCTCTTTTCAAAGACCAGACGGAACGAGCGCAAGAGTGAGTATTTTCATCTCACCTCGTACTCCTGGGAGAACTTGAGGTTGTCGTTGGCTTTGAGTCGCTCCAGGTGATCAGCCAGGTCCAGAATAGGGATGGGAGGATGATTGGCCATGCCTGTGGATGAGACAACGAACATGCACCTGAGTTAGCCAAGAAATGCAAGAAACGCCCAAGCACAAAATATAAACAGCTTAGAAGCTTTAGAAGAAGAAACACGTGTGTCTGAGGAGGAGATGAAAAAGAACGTGACAGGAGTGTTTCTTTTTTTATTATTTTATTTTATCTCAGGCCAGTGTGTCCACTCAAAGCAGTAACATGCTTGGAAGAAGAGGAGGAGGAGGAGATAAAAGGAGGGATGGACACAGAAGTCAATGACAGATCATTGAGCTCACTCTCCAAACAGTACGCTCCTGAGAGGCCTGAGAGAAGAGTGTATTAATCACACAGAGAGCCACAGAAAGCAACAGTAGCAGACAGTGAGCAAGATGGTTAGAGCCAGAGAACGAAATTAGTCATACTTAAAAAAAAACGAACTATAACAAAACAAAAAACAACAAACAAACAAACTAAAGAATTAAACAGGACAGCTAGCTGAGTGTGGATGTTGTAGTCTGCTTTGAGTAATGACATGGGACTACAATGACTTTACAAGCTTTAATCAGTATCAGTTCAAGCTTCACCCTCCTGCCATGACATTACACTTAAAGCCTAGGGAAATTAGATGCGTGGGAAGTGGACAACAAGATGCCTAAAGAAGCAAATAAACTTTTAAAAAATAAATTTAAAAATCAGTTAGAAATGACAGAGAGAAAGGTGGTGGTGAATGTGTAAACAAGACCAACTAACTTGACAAATGGAGGTTACTGGGGTAACCGCACACGCCTGAACCTGTGAAGGAAACCAGGAAGGAGGGACGGGTAAATAAATAAATAAAATAATAAAAATAAATCAAATGTCGCAGGCGTTGAAAACAATGTGGTGACCACTCTAAAAACAATAAAAATAAAATAAAAAAAGCCTGGCTAGTGTGAGCTATGTCGTGTGGAAACACATTGACAGCTGCTCACTAGTGATGTTGGTTAGTAGAACGACACAATCTCATGCTAAAGGCTAAAATGCTAAGGCACACATTCATGCATTCACAACATAAGAGCAAACAAGCGTTCAGTGACTTCATTCTTTTTTTTTTCTTTAAATGTTGTTGTTGTAGTGGGACACACAGAGGACAAAATATTGTTACTATTGTAAGAGATAAGGTCACATTTATGAGACACACAAACACAAAATGGCATCAAGATGGACAACAACAACGACAACAACAAAAATCATGGTTTGTACTCTCTCATCACAGACAAGTGCACCCCTTCTTGCTGGGTAAAAGCCTAGATTGCCATCCCTGACCTGTGATGCCCATGGAGCTTTCACCTCACTGAGTAACTGGGTTCAGTGGAAGGGCGATTGTATCTGTCTGACTGACTCAGTACTCTATGCACTCAGAGTAGATGTTGTGAGGTAAATTGCAGAGTTTCAGAGCGACTGAAACCGAACAAAGACTTGAAACATTTCCTCTCGTCTACGTACCCATTGAGGACTTCTGACTTTTTTTGATCATTAGCAGGGAGAGGGAAAGAAAAAGAGTGGCAGATTGATAGAAATAGAGAGAGTGCTTGAACTGTGTCCTAGATAAGGACATTATAGATGTGTTGGGCCAGCCATGACTCTAACTTTTCACTTCTGAAGGTGTGGATGAGTGGGGTGGGGGCTGGGAGAGGGGGTGTCCCAGCATGTGGGACACCTGCGTTACTGCTGACACAAGTGGGCATTAGCTAATGGATAAAGAGAGGAGTGTCCGTGTGTGTGTTTGTGTGTGCATGTGTGTGTATGTGAGAGAGAGAGGGGTGGGTGGGGTGAATGCATACACGAGTGCCTCTATCTCTGGCCACTCAAGATCCATATCCAGCATCGGGGACAATGAAAGGGCCATCCGTCGTGTCGAGCTGCACCATGATGCGAATGTGGAGCACCCTTAAGATGAAGGGTGGGGAGGGGGCGGGGAAGGGATGGGGGTGGGTGGGGTGAATGAGGATGGTTCTGCAGGGTCGATGGGAAACTGAAGAGGAGGAGGAGGAGGAGGAGAGGAGGATGATCAGGGAGAGAGTGAGAAGTGGGTGTCAATAGTGCCGCACTTGGCTCAAACTAAGGATGTTAATGGATACTAATGGGGGGCCCCCCCACCACTCCAAAGCCTATCATTTCCAGTGGTGTGTGTGTTGCACATCAAGAGCTACATGGCCACTGCGTCAAGCAGTGGTTTGTCACTGTGCATATGTAGCATTTCCACTGTTTAAGTTCATTGCTACTGAACATGCATTACATTGCCTTGTTGCAACTGAACTTGGGAACAGGGCCCTTTAGCTATTGCACCAGAGTTTGCCTACTCTGCATCTCAAAACGGTTTCTAAGGTGTTCTATATCTCTGTAGGGAGGGCTAGAAAAGTGCAGGGCCAATGCCCTACTCTGATGAGGCATGTGGTCAACACTGAGCGCTGCCAGGTGATCCTACAGGCACACCAGAGTTTAAGCATGACTCTTTGTTTGCCACTCAATTAAAGCCACTCAAAAGTGAAGGCTGTTTCGGGCCTGTTTGGGAATTTGGGTTAAAGCTGGCAAAACCAACGACAGCACATTCTCCTCTTTGCGGGGAGAGGGAGGGAGGCGGACGGGAATGAGGCAACAGCAGCAGGGCGGCCATTCTGTCAGCTCGTGCTGGCTGACCCGGAAAACACGGCTGTCGTCATGGCTCTGATTGCCCCCCTGCCACCTGTCACACTCGTCTGTGCCAATCGGCACGCGCAGAAAACATCGGTTAGGCGTGTCAGCTCGCTCAAAATCAGGGGTCTGCGACAGGCTCTAGCTCTCTTCCAGAGGACAAATGGACTGTGACTACAGCCCCCCACCCCACACACCAAAAAGGAAAGAAAGAAAGAAAGAAAGAAAGAGAAAGTGGAAGATAAAACGAGAGGAAAAAAGGGAGCCACTGCAACTTTCTTTTCTGAAAAGAAACTGTCTGAACCCTTGACCCATTACAACTGCTGTTATCACCAAATATGAAATCAGTATTTGAGGAGGTGTTCAGCAGACACACCCTCCCCTTTGAGAATGACCTCAATGAGCAATTTATCTCTCTCCACCCAGCGAGGACTCTCCCGACTCCACATCATATCCCTGACATCACAAAAATGGGATATCGATATCTGGGGGACGTGTTTGGTATGCATAGTCTCTCCGCTGTTTGTGCTCAGGGAGACAAACCGAACCCATAGGTGCATTACTATCACTATCCACCTGACTCCTGCTGTTCGCAGACACAACATGGCCGACATCTTCTCTGACTTTGGCAACACAGACTCTGGAGTGTCTTGGGGAAAGGAAAAAAAAACCACCTTGAGCAATGTTACCCCTGTGCTTATCGGAGCAGAGTCAGCGTTTCTGAAAGGGAGGGCCCCATATGGTTTGCTGGGGTCAGTGTCCCCTGGGAGAGATGATGATATGCTTACAGGTAACATCACTTCGCCCTTCACTTCAACCTGAAAAGACTCACTGCAATTTACCTGAGGGTTCCCAACGATGCCTTTGCTCTACCCTAGTCTTACACCTTCCTAATTTCCCTCCAAAAGATTTTCCCATTTCCCTGACATACTGCATATGCAGACTCCTTTAGAGCTCCATGGCTTTAAAATGGGACACAGTCAAATTGCACTCACTCACCCTATGATCTGAAACCAAAACAATCAAGCCATATGGCACTACATCCAAGAAGATACCCCAACATGCAAGTGTACATCATAATAAGCCCCATAAACAAGACAACACTGAAGAAGTGGTGACACAAACAACAACAACAACAACAACAACAACAACATCTATAAAGAGTGCATAACAAAGATCATGGACCACTTGCATAGGGCACTGTGGTCTGGAGTCCTGTTAGTGTACAGCACTCTGGACGTCTGGACAATGTCATGTTATGTGTGCTCGTGTTTCGGCTAGTGACCACTTTCACCACCACACATTCAAATACACATACACACTACACACCAACACACACAATGATGTGAACAAGGACATGTAATTGTCGCCCACCTGGCGTCTGGAAGTTAAGCCTGCGCAGCTCCACGGGGTCCGTAGGGTGGTGGGAGGGCATCTCCTTGCTGTGCGGGAGGCTTCCTTTCCTGGCATCTGACTCGGCACGTTTCCTAGGAGAGGAAACACAGAGAAGCAAGAGTCAAGCTGGGTGGAAGCCAAAATGTAAAAGGCCTGCTGAAAACACACAGCGTGTGATTCTTTTCTGCCTATATAGAATAATGTAAGGACCATATAGGTCCTCCTATAATTTACATAGGCCCAGGCAACTTTCTATGTGGGGAGTCATTAGGATTGAACACTTAGCAGCAGCTGGACATTCTGAGGTCAAACTCTCTCTCTCTCTGTGTGTGTGTGTGTGTGTGTGTATGTGTGTGTCTGTCTTTGTGTCACTATCGCTCATTGTTCACCTAATAGGACTTTCCCATTCTAATACAAACATCCCTGTTTCATAAGTCAAACAAAGTTTTTGTCCACTGCATTGGTGCAAGATTAGTTGCTCGGTAAGCAGAATTTGTAACTTCAGGTTATCCTATCTCCATTCAATCGCCTCACTGCTTCCCTCCAGAGCAGGCTCATAAATTTATCGCTGATAAGATTACAAGGTGATGTCATGATAAGATTGATAGATTATGATGAGAAATAATTACATTGAAAGATTATTGACCTATACGCATCTAATCCATAGGCTTTTGATTTATCCCTGTCCTTATACAACCTGTTCTTAATCCGACAGTCTTTTAAATTTACAATGGGATGACCTCCAGCAACTGTTAACTGGGGTAAACACACAAACATTGTGATAAAAATATCATAGCACATTATCCTAGCATATTTTGTGGAAAGATTGGAGTCATGTATGTCCTTGTTGACCTTGGATTAGGCCAATTTACATTTTACAGACAAATAAAAAAGACAAAACTGATATGAAAATGAAGTGACTCAAAGGCCGGAGTTGACCTTTGTCCTTCTGAACTGGTAGGTGCACACACAAGCAGATGAAAAGCTGACAAATTGGAACAGTTCAAATAGCCAAGGGAGGTTTGGAGAAAGACCAAGTCATCCCCATGAGTAATGAGAAATCAAAACAGTGAAAAGTCTGCTACTACCTCCATGCCTCAGGCATAACTTGACGTCTTCTGATCACAAGGAAACAAAGACATTGTGGGGGGGGGGTTCTGATCATGCTTATGCACTCCACAAGGTACCAGTGGACAGCAGGAGAACAAACGTGAGGAGGGGAGAGTCCTGGATGTTGGAGTCGGTCCAGCTCTGGCGATGCTGCCGTATGACGCATCACAACTAAGGGACTAAGGGACTAAGGGAATTAGCAACTACAGGGGCTGACGTATGCTTGCAAGAGACAGAACAGTCTGTGTGTGTGTGTGTACACATGTCTGTATCTGCATTTGTGTATGTCTGTATGTCTCTGAGCTATCATGTTAAGTGTGAATATTTGCTCAGGTGTATTTGTGTTGCACATCATCTGGTTTGTACGTGTGTGTGTGTGTGTGTGTGTGTTTATGAACAGCACAAGTGCTCTAGAGTGGCAGGAGATTGCAGGGGACTGGCATTGCTAAAACAATCTGCAGGGGTGGCGACACGTACAGGTGAAGTGCGGGTGAGTGCGAGGGAAAGCGCTGATGAAATAAGATTACAGTACCGCTGCACCCTGAGATCCCGACCTGGGACAGCATTGGGTTGTGCAGTCATACTGTGGGAAAAATATAGCCCTTTGGTGATGATACATGATGGTGACTAATGCCATGCACGCGCGCGCACACACACACACACACACACAAATGTGTTTGAATCCTTGGAAATGCGTTGGTTTAAGTAAATAAATGTATATGGAGAAAATGGAAAAAAATGCATTTAAAAATTTAATCCAGATATTCGGCACTGAAGTGATGTTTTCTAGAATGGTAGTTTAAATGCATGCTTAAATCAGGTATAAAATATCTTCATGTGATAAAACATACTAACTGGATCCTACAATCTGTGTCTATTTAATGATTCATAGTACTCGATTTGATTTGTTATACGGACAGATTTATATAATTTCATATAGTCTTCCTGATCAACAAAATATATAGATGTATGTAGTACTATTACTGAAACGGTTTCAACAGAAATGCAAGGCGACCCTTCCGTGGGCAGTATAGTAGTGCTGAAATGTTTTCTTATGTACCTTATGCACTCACAGGACATAGACATCAACAACAAGACAAACCCCAGAATAGTTGAAGTGTGTAGGCTATATGTGGAAAGAAGGGGCTGAGGGGCAGAGGGAACAGGCAGAGAGGAGAGGATAGGAGAGGAGAGGAGAGGAGAGAGGAGAGGAGAGGAGAGGAGAGGAGAGGAGAGGAAAGGAGAGGAGAGGAGAGGAGAGGAGAGGAGAGGAGAGGGGAGGGGAGGGGAGGGGAGGAGAGGAGAGGAGAGGGGAGCGGAGGAGAGGGGAGGAGAGGAGAGAAGAGGCTTTGAACTGCTTCCCATCATATCTTACCTGTCTGGTTTGCTGTTCCAACAGTGAGCACAGAGAGGGAAGATAAAGCATTGAAATTAGCTGTCACCAAGGTGTGCACTGTCACCAGTTAAGCATACGTCATGTCTAACAGAGTCTTCTCTCTCCCACTCTTTCCGCTCGTTGAGAGACAGTGGTTTAACTGACAAAATGATCATGGTGTTTAAGGTGCCAACATGCACATGTGTTTGACTGGCAGTCGAACGCGCATCAACACACCACATGAAACGTGTGATTACACCATCTTGAAGTTTCTGCCTCGGTGGCACATGCTGTCATCCTCTAACAGGTGCAACCGACCAGGCATCTTTCATTCCACTCGAGCTAAAAAAAAAACCTCCTCAGATCTCGCCTGTGTTTTATATTCCAATCGTTCTGCATGAATGTCTCTTTCCCAAGAACAAAATGGGATCTGATCTTAGAGAATATTTAAAACATAATTACTCAAATTCTCCCTTCAAATTGTCAAAAATTCCAGTTGTAAGAAACTTAACTTTGCAGACAAGAGAGGCAGAGATAGAGAGAAAGCCAAAAAAAAGAAACAAAAGGTGCTTTTATTTGAATTTTGCCTGCTGTTAGTTGGCTTCGTGCAAACACAGGTCTGCCATGTAGTCTATTAAGCTCTCAGCCTGCTGGTGACAATCAGACTGATGCTTTGGTCGCCATGGAAGTGCAATTATCCACTCCTCCACCGACTCGTTCCAGCCAATGACTAACGGCCAGAGCCAGACGCATAATGGACTGAAGGGGAATTAGCCAGGTTCTCTCTCGCTCGCTCTCTCTCTCGATAGGTGTAAATGCTGCATCTCATACCACAATACCTAGATACTAGGAGGCAATTTAACCATTTCCATGCCTTTCTAACAGGTTTCTCTGAATGTCATTAATATATTTGTGCTATCTTTGACTGACAGGCTGAATCCCAATGTTGTACCCAAGGGTTCAGGATTTAGAGTTTAGGGAAAGACTGGAATTGAGCCAGAGTGATATTAAGTAAAGGGCTCTTGTTAATTCATAAGGAACACTCCCGGCGTTCTTCCTGCCAGCTTATTCACTGGTCCCTGGTATTTGACGAACTTTGGCACAAAACAGGGACTCATCACAGCTATAAAAAAAAAAAAAAAAAGAAAACAGATCTTGACGGGTGAAATATATGAGTTATACTCTGGGAGGACTAGACTGTCCCATGACATAGATTCTCTGATTACAGAGTACATCTGCCGTGGGGTTGACCCCTACACACACACACACGCATGCACGCACAAACAAATACCAGGAGGATCATGTAGTTTCCGAAGGCCAGAAGGATCTCTGAGGACAGCTTTTGGCCATCCGTCTACCCCTCTGTCTGTCTCTGTCTTTGCCTGACTCAAACTCCATGGCTGCTTGAATTGCTCATTTCTTTCTCTCTTTGTTTCTTTTCTTTTCAAACTGCCTGTCAGAACCTCTTCACTGTCTTTCCTTCATGATGGCTCATCACATGAGAGAGACGGCATAAGACAAGAGATCACAGGCTGTCAGAAAGCCCGAGCCATCAAAGAAGGGGCCAGGGAGAAGGATGGCAGACGGACACGAGACAGACGCAAGTTTTTCACACGCTCCTCGACGAGGATGTTGGGAGACGGCTTCTAGAACGTTCCGCCAGGACAGGAGTCTACTATGTGCCGACCGCCTTAGGCAGCCCCGGGGTGTGTGGTGGGGACATTTCAGTTTATCCCTTTTCCCCAAAGGCCAGCTGGAGATGGAAGTGAAGCACAAAAGCCTCAAAACACACACACACACATACACACACACACACACATACTCACTCACACTGGTATGCAGCACATCACTCAGTGAGCGTTTGACATATGAGTTGTGACAAGCAGCAGCTTTCTTTCACATGGGCCAAAGAGCATATGCTTCACTGTGTGTGTGTGTGTGTGTGTGTGTGTGTATGTCTGTTTGTATCTGCCTGAGGGGCTTAAAAATTCTGCTGATCTCTGGATCAGCTTCCCATTTTCTATATTCCATGGTGTGTGTGTATGTGTGTGTGTGTGTGCGTGTGCATGTGTGTGTTTGTGTCTATATCCTCACCTCTTATACAGCAGAATGGCAATGACAATGCAGATGATGAAGACCACGGCGAGCACGGGCCCCACCACCCACAGCAGGCCCTCCTCCTCGTCGATGATTGGCTGGGGATCGATGTCCGCCGACACCACAGGGTCTGAGTAAGGGCTGGTGGAGTACATGGTCTGTGGACACAAACATTCCCATTCACACACCCAGAATTCTGACATTTCCACATACTCGGAGTAGCCATGGCCTGCTGGTTAGGGCTTAGGGCTTGCCAGTTTGATCCCTGACCAGTGGAATATGGCTGAAGTGCCCTTGACCAAGGCACCTAATCCCTTACTGCTCCCTGGGCACCACCATAGCAGGCAGCCAACTGCTCTGGGTTAGTGTGTACTTCACTTCACTGTGTGTCTCAATAATTCAAAGCTTGGGCTTGGTTAAATGCAGGGACCACATATCCCTCACAGGATCAAAAGAGTATAGATGATTATATATATATATATAGATATTACTATATATATATATATATATATATATTACTACTACTACTACAGAGAGAGAGAGAGAGAGAGGGAAAGAGTGCAATGTAGGAAAAAGAGAGAGTGAGGGGAACAGAAGAAACAGAATCAGAAAGACAAAGAAGGGGATTGAGGTTAGAGAGAAACTGAAGGACATAGAAAGAGCAAAGCACAGAGCCTGAGTAAAACACAGAGAAGGACAGAAAAAGGGAGAGAGGAGGAGAGAGAGAGAGACAGCAGAAGACCGGCAGTGAGACAAGGATAGGAAAAAAAGAGAGAGAGAGAGAGAGAGAGAGATGGAAAGACAGAGCGAGAGAAAGAGTGTGAGCAAGCGAGGGACGGGAAGAAAGATGGTGATGGGTAGCGCGCAGGCTAAATTGAAGATTTCTGGGCAGGCTGTTATCAGCCCTGTGGCCTGCTGTGGGAGTCAGTGGAGGCAGAGATTGGCGTCAAACCCGCAGCTCGTCAAATATGGCACTCGGCAGCAGGCTGCCAGCTAATCGTTACTTTTGCTTTTCCCTAGCTGTGTGATGCACGCAGGCACGCACACACACACACACACACACACACACACACTAGGGGGACAGTGTATCATATGCCATGCACATGCTATGTACCCTGCATGTAAACATGCAAGCTTGCACACACACACACACACACACACACACACACACACACACACACACACACACACACAGGCCTGATAAGCACTACCACTATTAAGGGGTGAGCGATATCAGGTGTAGTTCTGTCCCCTGGGGCTTCCCTTCCCTCTAATGGCCAATGAAAGGCTGCAGACACACTTGCTTGCCATCCCTCAACACACAAACAAACAAATACACACACATACACACACACACACCTGCCCACACACACAAACACCTGCTCTCACACACACAAACACCTGTTAATAAACCCCAATGCTTAGTTCACAAACCAATGGCTAACCAGCTGGGCCCATTGAAAAATCCTCTCAGAATTTGTAATCTAAGGACACAACTAAGAGAAAACAAGGTGTGCATGTGTGCGTTTGCGTGTGTGTGAAGAGGGGCAGGGCTTGAGGGCAGCTGTAGCCTTGTTTAGAAATTGGGCCTGTGATGGGCTGGGCTCAGTGATTAGAGGCTAAAGAACTTAGTGGAGGACACCAAAGCCTTTGGAGAGTACCTTCACTAGATCTGTAGCAAAATTCAATATTGATCAGAGGTACCAGGCAGTGCTAACATGGCTACGCAACGACAACAGACAAGGAAAAAGATCCTCTCTCTCTCATGTCCAAACTTACATTTTCAGAGATGTCCAGCACAGCTAAGACGAAGAAGATGTACTCCTGCCCATTCTGAAGCTTCTTGTTCTCAAAGTCTCCATAGCTGATGCCGTTGCCCAGGGTGAATTCGGTGGGCAGGTCCTTGAAGTAAGCAGCGATGTAAGGTTTGGCCTCGGCCTGGCGACGGAAGCGGAGCACTCGACTCGTCTGGTTTATCTCGTTCAGAAGCTGCGGGCGAGACCAGATAAAACTTCAAATCTGAAACCCACTTCTATACTCACACAGGCCCATACAAATCTGAAACAAACTTCTATACTCACACAGGACATACTGCTTGTGTGCATGCATGCACACACACACACACACACATAGAAATGTACTCCTCTCTCTCTCTCTCTCTCTCACACACACACGCACGCACACACACAATTCATCGTTTATTCATCTGGCTTCCATCTCTATCAACTGCAGGACCAAAAAAGTTCACAGTACTAATTACAAAATGACTAGAAAAAGCAATTCAGATTGATATCATTCTCCCATCTTGTACTCTTTGATCAGCTAAAACTAGCCAGATATTATCCTTAGATGGATTTAACTATTTTTGAAACACTCTCTTCCATATTTGAGTAAAACTACATCAGATAATGTTTGAGAAGAGACAATGGATGGCAAACAGAAATCTGAGGTGCATTCCAACTTCTTTGAACAGAGGGAAATCTCTGAAGAGATGTTTCACTATGAGCTTTTAAACTGATGATGTTGCGCAAACATTCTAATTTCAATGGAAACCCTTCATTCATGTTATTTATGTAATACATAATATATCAATTCATCCTGAGACTGTTTGCTGTTAACACAAGGACGTAAACAACAAGCACACTTAAAAAAAAACGGTTTGCAAACATTTTAAAAACATTTGCTGTTGGTAATTTGAAAGCACCTCGGGGGAATTGCATCACTGTACCAACTATGACTGACATTGTTGCATGGAGCTTTGAGAGGTTTGGAAGCAAAACAGACTACAAAAATTCAGAGGGCGACCTTGATCTTGACTGCATACTTTCACAGGGCTAACGGAATGTCTTTTAAGCCTTTCAAAAACATCATGCTGAGGGAATGAGAGAGAGAGAGAGAGAGAGAGAGAGAGGGCATTTGTTGTTTTTGTGGGGGTTTTTGTGTGTGTGTGTGTGTGTGTGTGTGTGTGTGTGAACTGTGTCACGATCTGGCTTGGAGCCCAATCATTGGTCGAATGTCATGGTCAAAGTCTTGTTTTGCTTTTAGTTTGGGGAAAAACAAATATAATAATATGGGGAAGTGGCTATATTTGGCTGGGCAAACAATCGGTGTGTGTTTGTTCAGTGGGACATGCTTCAGAGGGTCTTGGAGTCAGGGAGAATGCTGAGGAGGGTGTGTGTGTGTGTGTGTGTGTGTGTGTGTGTGTGTGTGGTGTGTTTGGTTGGAGGTGGGGCAGTTGGTTGAAGGATTAGTGAACTTCTTTGTACATTGCTATGGTTTGGTCCCACAGCACAGCCTATACCTGAACATACTATATAGACACTTGGCAAAGATGGCAAAGCAATGCAGAATGCTTCCATAGTATGCACAGATGCAATGCAGTATGCTTCCATAGAATGCACAGATGCAATGCAGTATGCTTCCAGAGAATCAGATGGTGTATTCTTCTACAGAACATGGAGAGTGCTGCTTAGGCTGGTTTTCCACTCTACTGAAGGGCAGACGGCCTCGCAGGAGGAGAACCAATTCATCATTGATCAGCTTTTCAGAGTGCTTTTGAAGTGACATTCCTGTAGTTCATCTCTGCTTGATGTAGGTGTGTATGTGCGTGCGTGTGTGTGTGTGTGTGTGGGAGAGAGAGAGTGTGTGTGTGTGTGCCAGTGTGTGTGCTTGCATGCGTGTGCTTGCGTGTGTGTGTCTGTGGACGGCTGGTTGGCAGCTGGCTTTCGCTCAGAGGCTGTGGAACAGTCTGATAATGTCTTCAATCATCACTGCAGCCTGTCCTGTCAGAGTGGCTAAATCGAGCTGCCCTTGAGCAAACTCCGAAAAGGTGAGTGCCGATATTGACAAACAAATAAATTGTACTCTGTTCTGTTCTGTTTAAGGTGTGTGTGTGTGCGCGCACATGAACGAAAGACAGAATCCTTGTGTTTGACAAAGTTTCACTAAACTTAGTCATATGCTACAACAGAGCTAGCACAGCAATAGGTGTCTCCTTTAGCATCATTCCATTCCAGATGCTTATATGAAGCATCTTACAGATGCTCGCAAAACAATGACAGCCTGCTCCTTTTTTAGTTTTGATGGTAGACTAACTTTTCAGCTGGAGAAAAGCAACATCATATCCTGACAAAAACAACTTTGCTTTTGGTGCCTCGCCAATACCAAGTCACGCAACGTAGCCTTTCTGTGAAGTTGTGTTTATTACATTGTCAGTCGACATACTGTAGCTCTTTGAGAATTATCGTCATTGGTCCCTATCCTTTGGCTTGTAAACAAATCCACATGTACTAGCAGGAATTTCAGATGCTGTGGAAAACTCCAGAAATTTAGTTGGAGAGCTCGGTAGCACCATAAAAACCACAAATGCCTAAACTTGTTACTTACAATGAATCAGAATTAATTACATTTAGAATTATGATATCGTGCGAAAGTAGAATCAAGAGTGTGTGGTCAGGCAGTGTTTAGGTTTAAGGAAGGTTCTAGAATTGAGATTTAAAGTCCTCCTTACAGAGAGTGACAGAAGCACAACCTCTCTTTGACATAAAATGAGTTTTGCCTCAGGGCAACAGCCCCTGCTCTCTGTAAAAGTAGCACGACATGCTGCCTTGAATTAAAACAGAGTGAAAGAGACAGAAAGAAAGGCCTAGAAGAAAGACAGTTTAAGTCTCCTTACACAAAGATGTACGGTTTGTCTGTGGTATGCAATGAAACAAGAGTTTGACTGACAGCTGAAGCACTCTAGCTACATCACTGCCAGAGAGAGGGAGACGGTTTGTTTTGTCTCAATAGATTCTTAATATCTGTTTTTGTAGTGTGTGTGTGTGTGTGTGTGTGTATGTGTGGAGGGAGGGTTGTTAATGCTGCCATTTCAACCTGTTTTGTATTCATGTGGAGACACTATTATAAAACAGATATCAAGCACCCTTTCTCTTCACTTGCCGCCAATCCTCCCTGGCTTTTACCTATGATGAGACATATAAAAGAAGCAGATATATATATATATATATATATATATATATATATATATAAAATACCCCATTGGATCACTTGTCACCTCACTTGTCTATCTCTATACCATGCAGGGGTGAGTGACAGGTACTGGGGTTTTGAGAGATGGAAGTATCAATGATTGGATGGGTAGATAAACTGGTGGTGGTGGCAGCACAGTGGTTAAGGAACCTGGCTAGCATGCTAGTAGTCTGGAAATTATGGGTCGCTTTGGATAAATGCGTCTGCTAAATGCATAAATTTAAGTTAAATTTATGGTACATAGGATAAACATATTGGTGGATGGATGTCTGAATGGATGGAAAGATGTATAGATGAAAGATGGATGCTTGGATATTGGATGAATAGATAGATGGACAGATCGACAAAAGGATGAGGGGATAGCTAAATAAATAGATGATGAATGGATGAATGAACAGATGGATGGATAGACAGATGTAGGGATGTAGAAAGGGATGTAAGGACAATTACATACCTCCTCTAGATTCATCTCATCTGGACTGTCCCACGGCCTCACAAACTTCCCTGTGCGCTTCTTCAGCGGCACCACCACAATGTAGTAGCCCCTGGGGAGGAAAACAGAATCTTTCAGTACTGCATTCATGCATTCATTCATTCACTCACACACACACACACACACACACACACACACACACACACACACACACACACACACACACAAACAAATACTGACACACTTGGAATGAAATGCAAGCCAAACAGTATTCACGAGAGGCTGGTCAATTAGCATTGCACTGAAGGAGCTGGAGGAGCTGTGTGCTAGTGTTTGGGGCTGCTCCCCTAATCCAGTTCAGATGATAGTGGATTAAGCCTCACTGGGGAGTTTACAGAAAGAGCTGGGAAGACTGGCAGTGATGTGTGTGTGTGTGTGTGTGTGTGCCAGTCCACCCACAGACAGTATTCAGCCCTCCAACGAGAAATGGCTGTTTTCTCATTGGCTTATGAGGATACAAAAGGTGAGGTGTCCAAGCATGTGAGGAGCTCAGTTCATTGATTTTCATGGTGTGAGAGTATGCATGCTGTACATGAGTGGGTGTGTGTGTGTGTGTGTGACTACGCTCCCAGTTCAACAGATCATAGACATGAATGGGGCAAGCTGGCGCCATTACTCCAATCATTATGGCCATTTTCTCTACTCTCCCACTAAACATCCATCCAAGAGCTTGATGTCCATACAGAGGAAGTTAGATAGATAGATAGAGAGAGAGAGAGAGACTTGGGCTATGGATGAAAGACTGAGATTTTGAAGGGGGTTTGATGTTTTCGCTAAGCCATCTAACCAACCAACCTAAAGTACCCAGGAATTCCTCTGTCTGTCGCCAAGTAAGTGAGACACAGAGCCCAAATCTCTTCCTCGCTCACTCTGCTGTGGTGCGCAAGACATCACAGTAAGGCTTGGCGACGAGAGGGAGGCGGTGTGTGTGTGTGTGTGTGTGTGTGTGTGTGTGTGTGTACGCATGTCAGTAGAGCGGTAAGCGGTGGATGAACATGCAGTGGTATGCATCCGAGCAGAGGGAGGCAGGAGACGTTAACTGTCAGCCTAGCCCCGTCTCAGAACTTCATCCCCAAGCCTCTGAAGGCTGGATGTTTAGGGGGAGAGGGATTGAGAGTGAGATGGGGTTTCATGTGGCTTTGCCCCATACAGCACTGTAAAAACTAAAGGGAGACAGCTTTTTTAGTCAGGATCTGGATGCATTACTGTGGCTGGGGACTACCCCCAACCATCCCCGTACCCCATCCCACCTCACCCAACCCTCCACCCCTCTTTGATGCTGCTAAGATTAGAGTGTGTTCCAGCACTTGCAAACATACTGACAGACAGGCACACTCTCACTCTTTCACTCACACACACTCTTAGACACACGCACGCACACACACATACACAGAGACACTTTTACACACAGTTTGACATACACACACACAAACACACTCTTACACACACACAAACACACACACATACACTTGTTCCCAGAGGCTGATTTCTGGCTTCACAGAGCTCAACAGCAGACACCAGGGAGCCATTTCAGAAATAACATTATATCTTTTTCTGAAACCTGGATCCCATTACAAACCAGGCCTGGCCATGGGCAACCACTTAGAGATGACTCCATTAAGCTCCCACACCAAGACAGACACTTCAGACCGCCCATGTGTTTCAAAGCAAATAACTCACAAGTCTAATCAGCTTGCTATGAGAAAGCCATTTCAAGAGCACCGCAGTCTTGTCTGAAATCCTTGATTTTACTTCCCTCTCAGCGTTTGTAATAGAAAGCCTGTTTCACAGGCATGGAACTGACAGATGCATACATTGCCTGCCCCCCCCCCCCCCCCCAAAAAAAAAGCCCCTTGTCTGAGTGTGTGTGTGTGTGTGTGTTTGTGTGTTTGTGTGTGCGCATGCGCACACAATGCTCCCCCAGCTCCATGCCACACACTCACCTGACTTTCTCGGCGGTCTGCACAGCAGGCAGCTGCACGGTGACCATGCCGTCTGAGTTGGTCTTGCCCACGAGCATGGGCTTGGTGCGCAGGATGTCCGGCGCCGTCATGGCCGTGACGCGGTGCTGCAGGCCCCCGGCACTGTTCCCACGATTGGTCAGCAGGAAGGAGTACTGCGTCTCCGGCTGCAGATTGGTGATCAGCTTCTGAGTGAGACGCCCGTCCACTTCCACACTCTGCCCGTTGTCGTATAGGATCTACGGAGGGAAAGACGGGGGGGGCAGAGGCCCCGTGTGGGGAATGCTCAAGGCCAACACTGCTTCATCCATTACATTCCACAAATATGACCAATAGAACAGTTTATTTCAAAGGTATGGATGCTTTAAAATTGAATAAACTTCAGAGAAAAATTCCAACTGTGCAAACTAAGGGAAGAGAGCTTCATAGACCTTCTGCTGTGACATATAAATGTTGAATTATGTTCCCATTTGTTTAAAAAAAAGAAGAGACAACTTATTCTCATCACATGTCTTCCCCTGAAGTCTGATCATATTAACTATGTCACGTTTTATGACATACAGAAAAGACAAAAAACTGCTTAAGTAGAGCTTCTAAAAATCTTGCTTATATACTAAGTTCAAACAAAACTTCAATCATGTCATAGGACTAATGAAATGTTGTGACCCTTGACTTAATGTAATCATGTTGATGTTAACCTTCATATTATGCCTTTAGGGAATGTCCGGTGCATTGAAACGTGCACTTTTCTCCATGCTACACACATTTCCGTGCTCTCTTGTGACTTACGGTGAACGGCTGAGCCGGGTTGTAGTTGTCAGGAATCTCCCACGTCAGCAGCACAGAGGTCTTCGTGGCAGCTTTCACATGGAAATTTTTTGCAAACACTGCTAAAAGAAAGGGGGTGCGAATGATTTAGACACATGCAGACACGGCGGAGAGAGAGGGAGAGAGAGAGAGAGAGAGAGAGAGAGAGAGAAAGGCAGGCAGGTAAAGAGGAAGCACACATGTCTCACGTCTCTCAACTGCACTGTTTGCTTCCTTGAGGAGATACCCAAAGTTGGGTTAAGTTGGTTGAGTCGTAGGGTAGTTTGGTGGGTGGCTTAATCCAAACCTTACCTGTGCCACTACTCATCCAGGCCTGTCAAATCACAGTGTTTATCTCCTTACCTTGACTGAATAGGCCAGCATCTTGTTATGTCGTTTATGGTCCCACTGACTGAACTTAAATATAAATAAGACTGAATATTTCAGACCGCAAGACAAGTATAAATACTTGTGTGTACATGTTTTTTTTTTTTTTTTTATCCTTACTATTGCTTGGAATAAACTAAAAAAGTGAAATGTCAAACAGAGCTAGCTTCCGTCACACCTTCCTGATTCCACTTCTCTAATAAAACCCCTTTCCCCTCATGAGAGCTGTTGAACTGAAATGAAATCACAGACAGTTGGAGAAGAACATGCCATCGTGTTGGTGGGTAGAGAGGAAGAGGAAGAGACGAAGAGGACTGAAAAGTGTAGGCCCCTCTTTTTTTTTTTTTTTTTTGGTGGGGATAATTTCGAAGGAAGAGGTTTTGCGGGAGCACATTTTGTTGTTATTGTTCTTGTTCTGCTTTTGGGGGTGGGAAACAGGAGAGGTGGTGGTGATGTTAGTGGTGGATTTGGGTCGGAGGGCGAGGACATGGAGGCTCCTACCTTGATTGACGGGCTGTGTTCTGAACTGCACACTGGGACTATAGGGCCCGGGGCCTTTGCTGGTGAAGGCACACATTTTGATATCGTACGTGGTGTCGGCGCGCAGGCCGTCCAACGTGATGGACGACTCGGGCGCCTTGATGAAGAGCTCGGACGGGCTCTGTGGGCTGTTGATGTCCTTGTACTGCAGCGCGTACCTCACAATGGCGCCATTGCGCTCGGCCAGCAGAACGGGACGCCAGCTCACCCGGATGGTGGTGGCTGTGGCCGCCTCGGCGGCGATGGCCTGCGGGTAGCCGCTTGGCACGTCCTCGGCCGTGGTGATCTCCTTGACCGTCTCCTCGCCGAAGCCCACCTTGTTGCGGGCCGACAAGCGGAAGATGTACGAGGCACCCTTGTGGATCTCTTTAGTTGTGTAATGGCTCTCGCGCTCAGGGAACTCGATGACGGTCAGAGGCTCCACGTCCTTGCGGCCGAAGCGCAGGCGGTAGCCCAGGAGCGTGCCATGGGTGTTGGCGGGTGGGTGCCATTGGAGTAAGGCTGTGCCCATGTTAGTGGGGCTCACCATAAGGCGTGGGCGCTCGGGAACTGGGAACGGAGAAGAGAGGGACACAAAAAATAAAGGAGATGTGAATGTGTGAACAAATAAGCACAGACATGACAGAAGAAGAAGAAGAAAGAGGAGGAGGAGGAGGAGGGAGAGGAGGAATAGGAATGAGGAAGAATGATGAGGAAGAAGAAGAAGAAGAAAAAAGAAGAAAAAGAGGAAGAAGAAGAATGAGGAAAGAATTAGAAAGATAATGTGATATTTTCCTTTATACACAAATTGAGGAAGGCATAAAAGAATACTACTTCCCCATCTATTGATTGAGCATATTAAATAGATACTATCCACAGTAAATTACAACCATTACTGGCCATGGCAGACACTGAGATGAAGTCTCAGAGATCATGTGATCAGACAAAATTAATATCTTGACTTGCTTTTTAATCAAATCCACCGAGTAGCAATACTATCTCTTTGAAGAAGTTTAGTGCTACGACCAGGGTCAAACAGCGGAGCTCTATAACTTATTCTGTGGCTGTAATTACAGAGCGAATACTGTGATGGCTTTGGCAGAGCAAACGGAGATTACTTCACTGGCTCTCAGTGCCATTATGCATGACACCAATCAAGTCTTCCTCTTTTCTCCTCTCTCCTGAAGGCAGCAGTGAAAACAATGCCTTTCAGCCGACCATTACATGCACAATAACACCACGCCTGTGATGTCCATTCAGTGATTTTACTCCAAGCTTCTTCTGGGCCGGTCTCTGACACTAACTTCCATCAACCTCCCTCTCTCTTTGTTAGAGCCTTGATGTCATTGTGCTCACTGAGTGGAATTGCTGTCATAATTGAGAAAACGATTAAAGTGGCTGTCTAATATTGGCTGAGGGGATGGGTGTCTTTGTGTGTGTGTCTGTTGGGTAGGGTGTGTACTAGGGCAATTTAGAACTGGACATACTAATTGTGGGCCCATCCATAGAGAGATGGTCAATAGTAGCAATGTGTCAGATGAAAGGGTCATGTCTATGTCTTCTAAGTCCAATTTAGGATGCTCAGTTTAGAATGGGGGGAGGGTTTAGAAAGATGCAATGGGCAAGAATACATCATAGTGATCAAAAATAACAGTGTTTCTCTATATTTATTTTGATTTCTTTCTTTTTGTCTTTCTTTCTGTCTTTTTTTTCTTTCTTTCTTCTCAGAATAGACACATGAAACATGAAAACAGCACCTCTACAGAGACATAAGTAGATATACAGTACAAACAAACAAATAAATAATCAAAGTGTCGGACAGTTCTCCTACCTGCACCCATGGTGGTAACCAGTTTGGGCTTGCTGCGGGCCCCGTCGCCCTTAGTGGTGTAGGCAGCTACGGTTACAGAGTATGTAGTCTCTGCTAGCAGGTCAACAAGGACCATCTCCTGTGGATCACAAACAGGTTGTTAGGAGGGGAACTGTGCGTGTGTGTGTGCATGTGTGTGTATGCGTGCTTGGAAGTGTACAAGTGGGAGAGATGAGGCAAGCACTTCAAACTGTGTTGCCATTTTCTTTTCCTTGTGTAATTCACAAACAAGACTTATTTCTCAAGATACCTACAAATCACTTTGGAAAATGGGTGCCTACAAAATATCTTCCTGTTGATTGATTGTACTAAATTACTCGCTAATTATTGTACTAAATTACTCGCTAAACCACAAATCCAAAATTTTAAGAAACTAAACTTATTTCATAACCACACAAAGTCTATCTGCTAACTTGCTACCATGAGCAACATCCTCATCACACACACATTTGTAAGCCTGCTAAGTGCTCACACACATCTCTATGTCTTTATATCAGAGAAAGAGAGAAAGCTGTGTTATTCTTTAAGAAAGGAAGCATATAGTATGTGAAGACAGGCTTCTTAGCCGAGTGTGCGGGTGAAAATGACACTCAAGCTCAAAACTAGAGTTACTCACATGTTCTGTGGAATCATCATATTCCCACTGACCATGATTGGTGAGGTTGAGTGGTAAGGGGGAAGGAAGAGAGGAAGAGAGAGAGATAATGAATGAAATAATGATAAAAAAAGTTCTTTCTACTATTTTTGTGGTTTTACATAGCAGGACACTGTAGAGTACTTTCATCAACACTGACATACTTGCATCTGGATATATTTAAAATTAAATGAAATGACAGAAAACAACATTTGTATTGTGGCTATGGCCCATTACTTTAAGAAGTCCAATTTCACATTGAGCAGTCCTATGCAAGAAAAAGAAGAAAAAGAATTCTTCAAATAGCTCACCAGAGAGCAATATTTGAGATTATGTGCATGTGTGCATATCTTTCCAGCCTAATTTGTCTCATCCCTTGTAAAATGCAATCAAGCCATGCTCGGTAGCACGAGTAGATTCCATCACGGTTCCCATTTCTCTGCATTTACATCATGTTGACGTGACCACACAGGTGACAGCTCGAGGTAATGAGAACGTCCAACGGCATTCCTATCAGAGCCGCTCGCTACCCTTCTATTTCGTCTACACAGTGTTATTTTCATTGCCCAATCCTGCCTGATCCCGCAGAAATAGAGAGAAAAACCAAACACTCTTGTCTTTTACAGATCAATACTTGAACACTGATTTAATTCTCCTGCGCACTCAATTTTCTTAGTTTTTTTTTTTAATCCACCCTTGAAAGTAGTAAGTTTTTGCCCTGCTGTTAAGGTTAGCAAGGAAGGTCTATCATGGTAACTATACCCACAACAAAAAAATGAACACAACAAAGAAGAACAATGACAGAAGACACAGAGAGAGGAGGGGAGAGAGAGAGAGAGAGAGAGAGAGAGAGAAACAGGTGCAAGACAACCAAGAGAGGAGCACCTACCTGAGCATCGTCTATCAGGATGTCCTTGATAATTGGCTGTCCCATGGCCTCCCCATTAAGCATCCTGACATAGTGCACCTGGTACCCGCGGATCTGCCCGTGCTGCCTGTTGGGCACCGGTGAACGCCACATGACTTTTATTGACGTGGAGTTGACGGGCTCCACCTCAACTTTGCGAGGGGGGCCACTGGGCACTGGAGGAACCATGGGGGGAGGGGATAGAGAGAGACAGGTCAGGATTAAAAAAGCACGCGCCTCCCCACCCAATGCAACACCCAATCCTGGTGCCCAATTCCCAAGAGCCAAAATGCTGCGGTGAAAAAAAAGAAAAGCAAAAAATATCTACAAAAGGGTAGGATACAGTAACACGCACTGCATGACATGTCATAATATTTCAACAATGGCAAGGAAAAAAAAATGCTAGCAACCCCAAAAAAATTCTTACCACTGACTCTTATCTTTTGCTTTTTTTTATTTGAAAGACATTAAAAAATGGTAGTAGTGGATTAAAAACATGGAATAAAAATGCATTTGGTAAAATAGACAAAAAGGAGCCAAAGTAGAGGCACTTCAAAAATGTTTTGAAGCACCATCGAAGAATTTGGCTATGAAGGCGTTTGGAGAAAAAGTGAAACAAAAATTGACAAAAAGGAAAAAAAACAAAAAACAAAAAGAAAATGCTACCATGGGCCATTTCTTCCTTTGGATATCTTTCCCACTGTCGAATGACTGGGCAAGTTTCAGAGGTCAAGTTTCAAACAGTCAAATTAGGGAATGTCTAGTAAAAAGAAGAGAAAAATTCTTCACAAAAATTCTTAGTCGGAAAAAAAGATTCAAAAATGACAGTTGGGACAAATGGAAGAGATTAAGGCCTGAGCCAGATATTGTTGCAGATAAATGCCATACAATGTGTTGAAAGTGGCTTCTTCATTGACAGCACTCAAAAAAAAAAAAAAAAGAAAACTCTTATTCGGGGGTGGGGTCAAGGCTAGTGATAAATTCGCTTAAAGCAAGATAAAAGTAGCACTGGAGCTGTTAGAAAAGGGATATATTAAAATGTGGGTTAGTGGAGGGAGCTGTTGGGCTAGAATTAACTGGCAGAGTAGGGGAGGTTAGGTGCTGCTAGCAATGTTTGGAAAGGGCAATAGGGCAGGTTGGCAGAAGGGCAAGCAGGCAAGCAGAACATACCATCCTCCTCAGTGCGGATGAGTTGAGACAAGCTTTCAGGGCCCGGCCCCACATCCGTATGTGCCGTCACTGCCACACGGTACTCTGTCCATTTTTCTAAGTTTTCCAAGACGTATTCGGTGGTTTCCGGGGGTATGTCCGAGATTTGCCTTGTGGCCAAGTCCTCTCCCTCAGTGGCCGCATACTGGATGGTGTACTTGGTAATGATTCCATTCTGAAGTTCCATGGGTGGTGGCCGCCAACTTACCAGAATGTTGGTGGAGCTCTGGCTAGAACACTTAACATCCTGAGGTGGAGCTGAGGGTTCTGATTGGAGGGTTGGGGTTGAATCCAGCAAAGGGTTGGCATTTGATTGGATGAGCCATTTCCAAGATGGTTTTGGCATTTGATATTTGATTTGATTTGTTTTGTTTGTTTTCAAGGAGGAATTCAGAGAGGGGTTGAAGTGGCAGATTTTTTGTTGTTGTTTGTTTGTGGTAAGGATGGTGGTGGGAACGAACAAACACAAAAGAAAAAAAAGGAGAAGGGAAAATAAATGGATAATAAAATGAAGACAAAACACAAGGACCAAACTCATGTGTTAAGCAAAATGGCGTTTGACAAAAACAAGGTTTCACATATTAGGATGGAGAAAAAATGTCATAGACCAACAACTTGGATTTTCAAATGGTGATCCAAAGAAGAAACTCACATGTTGAAAATGTATGGATGAGATGAACCTTTCACAGTATAAAACCTACCTTTCTCTAGATTTCTAAAACTAAGGTGTCCTACCTAAATTTACATTTCTAAGTAAATCCATTAGTGAATTATTCAAAGAAAAAAATACATTGTAACCCAAATCAAAAATAATGTATTGTTTGAATATACAGTACAATTTACAAAAAATCAGACTTTTTATCCAAGCAGTTACCATCAATCCAAAACCATAAAGGTTGATGTTATCAGCTCTATAAGAGTTGAAAATGTAGTGTTGCTCACCAACCTTTCCGAAGTCTGTTGGTTTGTGGTAAAAGCCTGCTAGCACAACAAGAGACTGCTCCAAGGAAGCAAGACTGAAGTGTAACACTCTCAATTCTACATCATGCAAATGCTAATTGTGAATTTTTTGTCACATTCACACTATAGCACAGACTGTTAGCATCTTGCATGGGCTTTACCTACCGCCAATCTGCAAACTTGACTGCATGTTTTAGCTCTGATACTTACCTGTTGCCCGTCACCTTTTCCTCCCTAAAGACCCCAGATTTATAGTCAGATGTGTCAAATTTGATCTTAATGTCATTTGTCATATTTTTTAGCTGAACTTTTTTTGGTGCATGGTGTATTTTGTCTCTTTTTCCTGAATAGATGTTGATTAACTGTGGATGTTTTAGGTATAAATCTGAGGTCCTCCTTGGGTAGTATTTTGGTTCACAGTTACTGCATTTGCGTTTGAGCTTGCCACAATTATTTACATAGTTTATTTACATAGTTTATTTGCTTTTGACAAGAAACCAGGGGGAAAAAGAGTGCTGATTACTGCACTGCTATATTGCTTCAGTCTATTACTGCAGCCTCTTTTGAATAGATGAAGAAAGCCCAATCGCAATATGCGAGCAGAGTATTGTGGCTGACATTGGATGTCAAAAGACAAGGCTCTTTTTTGTGATAAGCTGATTTTGCCCTCTCCCTAATCAAATGGAAGAGTGTCAGATCATTGTGGGAGGCCAGATGAATAATTCAAGGCTTTATTATTGGTCCGTGTCAAAGATCTAGCTTGTCAAAAAGAAGGCAGCAGCAGACTTGTGGCTGGAGTAAATGAGATGACCTTGTCGATTGACTTTCTTTGCCGTGGTCACTGGCGGCGTCCGCACACACACGCTCTCACACACACACATACACACACACACACACACACACAAGGACGCGTGCATGCGCACACTGCTCAGAGTGAGCGTGGCGTGTGGGACGTCTGACCTTCAAACGTCTGGGTCTGGCCCAAGACGCTTCAAAGTGATTCCATTTTTGAAAACACTAGCCCGTATGATTTTTCAGCTCAATCCAAGGCTGGAGCCATCTTCTGGCTTTTATGAAACGCTTTCAAACATGGAACCCTAATTTCAAAAATTTTACAGCTGCACATATCTTATGCTATTTGATTTGTGTGTCAGTTTTTCACAGGTTCATGTTTGCTTCCTGTGCTGTTCCATGTCTGAGAAGAGGAAAGAGACCTACGTGTCTGGGGCGTCTCAGCTGAGATTTCATTGGTGTAGGCTCCCACTCCATGCTTGCTGCGCGCTGCCAACTGAAACGTGTATGTGCTGAAGGGTTTCAGGTCCTTGAGCAGGTAGGTGGTCGTGGGCTCGAAGCTCACCCTCTTCTAGAGGAGAAGGAGGGGTGAATGATGAGATAAAAATCACAAGACATACAAGTTAACTAAATCTTCAATTGTATTCATCGTTTGCAGGTGTTTGCCATGAGATTCAACTAAGCATGCTGGTGTCACAGGATCTCTCACACAAGATTAAATACAAGGCAGGCAAAAAACTACCATTGCTAGCATCTTTCCTTCTTAATATTAGATAAAATGTGAAATCAAAATATATGCTGAAATGCTTATTCATTTAAAGTTAGAAATAGAACAATACATCCAACTGGACTGACAATTTCTTTGCCTATATGTGTTGACCTTGTGTTTTCCATGAAGCTGTATTCAGTGTAGATGTTGGTGAAAATGATAGATGGCAAATGTGGGTGGTAAATACAATTTACACAGAATCATACGCTGGGGTCACAAGCTGGTTAATGGATTTATTATTTTGAAAATGTGGACAGCGAATCAATGACATGCCTCTTCTTTCTCATCCTTCTTCCTGTACAGCAGCTCATATCCCATGATTTGATTGTCCTGGCCATTCTGAGAGGGTGCCACCCATGACAGCAGTACACTCGTCTCCGACTTGGCCTCCGCCTTGAAGTCCGTCGGTTGGGATGGAACTGAAATAGGGGGGAAGAAAAGGAACAAAGAAAAAAAAAGAATTGAGTTGAAAGAATATACAGTTTAACTGGTAACCGCATGACTGCTGATTTTTTTTTATTATGTATTGAAATGCATGCTCTGTCATTTTTTGCAAATCAAATCGGGCATTACACAAAGGCAGTAACTGCAGGCAGTGGAAACTTGGCGCTGCGCTGTGCTTGGAGATTACAATTGTTTACGGCTGTGGTCAAAATGAAAAGAGCCATTTATTTTTCTCAGCTCAGTGTGAGTGAGAGAATGAAAATGATAGAGATGAAGAAAAAAAGAGAAATTGAGAATAAAAAAGATATGCATAGTGTAAGAAAAAGGAAAGACAGAAAGAAAGAGAGAGAGAAAGAGACAGAAGACAGAAAGAGAGAGAGAGAGAGAGAGAGAGAAAAGACAGAAAAAGAGAGGGAGAGAAAGAGAGGCAGCTGACAGTACCTCCAGTTTTGGTGATAATCTGCAGGTCAGAGGAGAGTGGTCCATCGCCCACTGATGTGTAGGCCAGCACTTTGATGTAGTAGGTCTTGTTGGGTGTCAGATTCTGGATGGTGAGGAAGTTGGAGGCACGGACAATCTGCTTCTCCCACTGGTTGACATGCTGTGTGGGTTCGGTGGTGAAGTACACCCGGTAGCCCATGATCTGGCCATTGGCCTCCTCGGGCTCGTCCCAATGGATGATGGCCGTGGTGCCGCTGAGCATGCGACCTCGGACCTGCCGCGGTGCCGTGCTGGGCGCCTGCTCCGCTGTCTTGGCCTCGATGATTTCGCTTGATGGCCCACGGCCGATGTTGTTGACCGCCACTACGCGGAACTCATAGTCGGAGTAGGGGCTCAGGCCGCCGACACTGTAGCGGGTGGTGGCCACGCCATCAATCTCCTTGTATGGGTCCTCCGAGTTTTTGGACTTGTGTTGGATGATGTAGTAAGACACGGGCTCCGGGTTGCCAGAGTCCCAGGTGAGGGTGATGCTGGTCGCTGTGCGTTCTGTTACCACGGGGACACCAGGAGGCTTGGGCAGAGCTGGGAATCAAAGAATAAGGGGGAAAAAAATACACTTTTTTTATCTATGAATTTATTTTTTGGCCCAAAAAGTCAAGATCCAATGTACTGCTGCCATCGAAAACATACAATATTTTGCCAATATATCGAACACTGTGTACAGGTGTACAGGTAAACAAGCAGGGTTCTCATATTTAGGCAAAATCATCAAGGGCTTAAATACCATTCCCAGTGGAAATGGTGAAATCTTATGACTTTGTGTTCCTAATGTGCTATTAAACCACACCAAAAACAAGCCCTGTTTCTAGAAAACACGTCTAAATGTATTATACGGGCCAACATCTTTTTAATGACACAGATGGATGTCAGACAAAAAGCAACAAAAACTGCTTCTACCTAAAGCACAACTTATTTAACAATTTATAAACCTCTGCTTCCCTGAGGGCTCATAAAATAGTATTGCTCAATAAGCTCAGCAATGCAGCTTCTCCACTCCCCCTTCAAAGGAACTGCAAAGAGAAGTCTGGACTTGGACAACATGGCGAGACTAACGTAGTGACAGTTACATTAGCATTCCTCCATCACGTACTGCCTGTTTGCTCCCGGGAGATGTTTTTACAGAAGGTCGTAGCACAGAACGCTCCTGTATCTCGACAGCAAGAACGAGACAGACATAGAGATATGGGCACACATCCTTCGTGCGCTCACAATGTAAATGAAAAAAAGACAGAAAAAAATGAAAAGAAGAAAGAAATCAGACACCAAGTGCTTGTGCGATTCCCCTAGCGACAACCTCAGACAGGCGGAGTCGTTGTTGCTTCTCTCCTGCTTTAGCACCCCTTTTCAATTATTCACAGGCTTCAATTTACTGCTTTAATTTCCACAAACAGCATAATGGGCCGTGCGAGATAGCAAGGGCTCTCCGCATTAGCTTCAGAGGGGCCATCTCACAATGGCTGCTTGTGGGAGTGCTGGGTATATTTTGACTCAAGTCCCCCGCTTGTTATGTCTTCGACAGAGAGGGAAACATGAGATGGAAAGAGTTGGAGTGGGAGTTGCAGAATGTTCTGGAGTTTGTTGACAGCGAAGGACTGCATGGAGGCGTTAACCTTTCATCTGAAACACATTGATGTCTTTGTACTATATGAAAGTAATATCAAATGAGAATAGAAAAGAAAAAAGAGTAAATACCAGGCATACATCACAGATTAAACAATGTTTTTTTTTTGGCCTGGGGACATCAGACAGCATGAATGTTGAAAGGTATGAGCTTCATTGCTAACATGCCTTGCTTCTGCAGCAGGCCTGGTAGCTTAGCAGCTTCATAAACACAGGGCCCTCCGTACTTGGCAAAGGCTGCAGTTTCTCGAACAGGAAAAGCCTTTTTTAAAAAAATGCCTGCCAAGCCCGAGCTCATAGCAAATTGAACAGGCAGATGGGGGATCTGTGTGTAAATGTTTGAAGTGACGGAAACAGTCTCTCCTACAGGGGCCAATCTGGCTGTGTGAAAATCAAACTCATACACACAGAGATTTTTATGCCACTATTTTTGGCCAAAGAAATCACAAGCTAGCCTTATGTGCACAAGGCTTATCTACAGTCATCTACATCCAGAGTGGCATGCTTAGGTCAGTTCTCAGATCAGTCTGAGCAGCTAACTCCCTCTTGATAACAAGCTTTATTATCATCCTGTTATGTTAGCATAAATACTCTTAGACATGATTCATGAATGTATGAGGTGGATTAAAGAATATCAGAGGCTGAATCCAAATGTCCTCACTAAATCCTAATTCCCGATCCCTCAAAGATAATAATGCCAATTATGAGGCAGATCCATGATTGTTAACGCTTTTAGGGTTCATTGATTAGGACTTGGGAGTGAGGATATTGGGCTTCAGTCAGAATCTTGGGTATGTTAAAATACAGTCTGAAAACTGTAACTAATGGACTAGGTAAATGCTGAAGTCTTTTTTGAAGTCTTAATTAGGCTACAAAAGTAACATGTAAACATGACAATAAACAAGATTGTCTTTCTGAGGTCTATTCTATCCTTTTCTACCTGACTGAATCATCCTCCAACCTATGATGGATAAAAGAAAAGTAATCGACTGGTACCTTTGACAGTGATCTGGGCTACGGCCTCGATGACGCCCAGTGTGGACATGGCCACGCAGGTGTAGTTAGCCGACTGCACCACATCAGTGAGCTCCAGCACATTACGGCCGATAGGCATGTCATCCTCCGGGGTCAGGTCCTCAGAGCCCAGCATCCACTTGACGTAGGGCATGGGTGAGCCCACCGCCACGCACGTGATGTTTACGCTGCCGCCTGGCATGATCTCGCTGTCCGTCGGAGGGATGGAGAAGCGTGGGGGAACCCGACGCACTGCAGGGAGGCAGGAGACACAGCACAGGCCACAGTGACACAACTGCTAGATAGTGCATCCAGCACCCACAAATAAAATAATAAACTAAGAAGAGACAAAAATTTTACTGTACATTAATTGTGAATGGAAAATGCCAGAATTTCTAAGTTCTCTCTATGAAAGTATAATACATTACAGTGTAATAGCTTTATATTAATATCTGCTTCTTGCATATTCTTATGATAATTGCTCCATAGTAACATTGTTAACTTGTTTCCTTTAATGGGGATATTCATCTATTAATTCAGTACTTAGGCAAGTTAATTTGATATGGTTCAAAATGACATTTTTCAATAACATACACAGTAACACACACAAATACATCCAGAAACTGATCCATACTCAAGAGGGGGATCCACATTGTAACTATAGCGACAACAACACGGACACCATGCACATACAGAAGTACCAGCGATACAGGCTGAGAGGACCAATCACAAAGAGGTTGTGAACTGGAGGTTCGACAGCATGTCACAGTTGTTTTGGGAAACTCACAACTTCAATGCTGCAGACGTCCAGTTGATGTGAGGACAGTGCTGAGACATATCGTCACATCAAACACACAGAGAATATCTATGTGTCCCCCCTCCACCTCAGCATTACAAGGCATGTGAGGGGTGGTGGGAAAGTGGAGCACAATCCCCATGACAGCAACGCAACACAGGGGGAGGAGAGCAACGCTGTGGAGGTCGCTTATCTGACTCAGTCAAAAAAGTGGTAGAATGGCTTTCGAATGGCCAAAATGAATAAAATCAGCATGTCTAAACAGAACCTTAAAATGAACAACACGGCCAATTTCAATGACAAACAGTGAACAAAAGAAAATTGTGATACATGACATGAAATAATAATAATAAAAAAACAAACATAAAATGTGCATATGAATGTAGAATATAGAATAAAGAACATCCGATCCAGGCAGAACGTGCGACTGTCTGTCTGTCATGCATAACAAGCACACAGCTGAACTTGGGTCAGGCAGGCAGATATATTTGGGAACCAGAAAGGAAGGATATAGATATGGAGACTGAGGGAGAGAAAAATCTGCATATAGGAAAGAGAGGAAAGCTGGGCTGTTTAACAAAGTGGATACAGAGAGGGGAGGGGGGGGGGGTAGAGAGAGAGAGAGAGAGAGAGAGAGAGAGAGAGAAGCAAGCCAATGCCACCAGGGGTTAGATTGAAAGGGTAGGGTTACAGGAAACACAAACAGGGGGCCCCATCTATTAAAAGCCAGGCTTGCCAAGCCATGCTCAGGGTCCCATGACTGGCATCACTGTGGGGGGTATGGACTACGGGCCGATAGCACACTGGGTGGCATGGCAGAGAGAAAATGGGGATATGGCAGTGGGTAAACAAGCCTAAGAGAACCTGATGGGGCAGCTTTGTTTACAAGGATTAGCTTGAGGAGAAATTGTTGCCCTGGCAACAGCAAAAAGCTAGATAATAGGCAAACTGTTGTGGTGAGGAGAGAGAGGGTTAGACAGGGAAAGAGGGAAAAAGAGAAGGAAACAGGGAGAGAGAGAGCGAAAGACAGAGAGGAATGACTGCCAGCGGTCCTGCTTTTGGCACTCAGCGTGGGGGTCCCAGGAGCTGTGGATTCTGGGATACTGGTCTAGGATAGTAATGGGTCAGCCTCCAGGTGAAGGGTGAAGAGAGTGTATTTATTTATTTAGGGTGGGGTTGGGCTCCTGTTTTATTTTAGGGTTTTGCCCGAGCCTGAGCCATGGTAAGATTAATCACCATAATGCATGGTGGGTTAACCTCTGCCGCTGTTTCGTGAAGAGGGAGGCTCTTTCCGCGCTGGGATCGTTTTTAATTAAAATTACACAGGCTCTCTGTGCTCACACTGCTCACCCCGACGAGCTTTGACTAATGTCATGTCGACAGGCTTATCCCCCTTTTTTCCATGCCGAGGTGGTGTTTGTCTATTAAGGTGATGGTCTGAAGACACTGACATCACCAAAAACACATGTCAGTACTGTTTAATGGTGCTAAAGTGAGAGACTTGGTCTTAGTTTTGAATGAAGCAGGAAACACAGGATTTTTATTTTTATCACTGAAGTTGATATGCTTATCCCTCACCCCTCTATTCCTTGTAGACAGAGAGAGAGAGAGAGAGAGAGAGAGAGAGAGAGAGAGAGAGAGAGAGCGAGAAAGAGAGGAGAGAAAAGATAACTCCCTGCATTATTGAGTACAACTTTCCTTCTTTTTTTTGGTCCTCATATTTAATTAATTTCCAATTGAATCACGTTCCCCAAAGACATAATGTTACCCTATTCATTTAAATATCATTACATTTGTCAAGTCTGGTGGATGACGCGGGAAATACATCATTCTTTCATTAGATTCCCATTAAGCGCTTGGGGGAAAGTCGAGAGCGAGCGAGAGAGAGAGAGAGAGAGAGAGAGAGAGAGAGAGACTATCATACTAACATACTGACTTCCAGTCTGAAAATGTGTATATAGAGTGGCATTTATTCCTTATAGTAATTTTTTTTTCACTAATAAAAAAATGCCTTGAAAATTTAGAAGTGCCAGTTCAGCACAATGTTTTTAGTCAAAAGTGTGCAATTGACCGGGCTGATTTAGTATTTTGACTTGACACTATTTGATTACATTGATTAGCTTTGCATTGTCAAGAACTTTGAAGCTCTAAATGAATATTTGTTGATATAAATAAGATCTACTTAAATCAGCCATTAAAGGCACTGTCTGTGATGTCATACAAGTCAGATAGATGCAGATACTGATTCTGACACAAATTTTTAATTATCTGACTCCCCGAGGAGGTGCAGTGTGGGGAGATCAGAAAGAATCCCATCCACGCTATAATGATTTAAAAACGCCTTAATCTTTTTCTCCCCCATTTCGATGGAGTAGGATATACCAAGGAACGCTACAACGTCCAGAGACTCCACTGGGACACACACTGGGAGGTTCTGAGTCACGAAGCAGGATCGCTGACAACTTAAAGAGTTCTCCTGGGGAGGTCAGGGGAATATGCAGTGCAGCTCTTGGCTTGAGCGTTAGACAGATCACCATGCAAACCTCCCCACCCAACCCCGCATTCCACCTCCGATACAGAATGCACATTGTCATACCATTACAGTACATTACATTACATGCACCACTTTTTGGACAGTCAGGCTTCGGAGCCAAATACCAGGAAACAAGAGGAGGAGGGGAGAGCATTCTCTACTCCACAACATATATAAGGGAACAAACATGTCAGGCTTTCTCTAATGATGAAAAACCATAAGAAAATGAAACGTACAAAATACAGCAAGAAATAAAGACCGACGTTACGTACAAACATACATGTACAACTACATTTGTTTCATTGACATTCTCTGTGAGAATCTGTGTGCCGCTCACATGTCCTGCCTAACCTGCTTGTTTATTTGTCTGTTTACTGTAGTGGCTGTTTTAGTGAGGTGGTTAGAGAGTAAAAACACACCAACCTTCTCGCAGCTCTGAGGGATGTAGGGGGTTTGATGCAGAACATAATGAAATGAGAAAGGAGAAAAACAGGGGAAAACACAGAGAGAGTAAAAAGGCCATGTTCAAGGTGCTCACACCGCTTGGCAGAAAAGGAAAAAATAAAAACAAAAAACAAAAACAACTCTTTTCTTCCGTTTTCTCACATGGAGGGTAAAAAAAAACAAAAATACTATACTGCCTTCACATAAACTGATAAAAGAAGGTTGTCCCTCCCTATACTGCTCTTCAGTCATATCTGAGTTCATGGCTACTGTAGAATAACAAGCATGTTTACATATTTAAGATATTTACATTTGACAAGTTGGTAACACTTTACTTGATGGGTGAGTATGTAACACATTCATAGCAGCTGTCATAAATTGCTCACAAAGCATTCATGACTGTTTCAGAAGACATGATTCAACATTCCTACCCAACCTTTTATAAATGTGGAAGACAAAGAAAAGAATATAAATAATAATAATAAACTAACCATATGCCTAACTCTAACCCTTTTGCTACCTCGCCTACAATCAAATGGGAATGTGTGCAACAGTTCGCGGTCTTTTTCTATGTAGTTTACTTCCCAGTGTTAAACTCAGATGTGATTATAAATACTTCACAACTTGAATAGTAAAGTGACATTTGAAGTAGACTTCATGAGCTATTCATGGAATATTTAGATGTGTAACAGGTAACAGGTTTAATAGAAAAACGGAAATGCTGCTTTGACACCATTGGGCTTTTATTTTGATGACATTTATGAAAAATTGGCTATGAATGTTGAGTCATGTTAATGAAACAGTCATGAATGCTTTCTGAGCAACTTTTGACAGTTGCTATGAATGTGCTACGTACTCACCCGTCAAGTAAAGTGTTACCGACAAGTTTGTGAAAATGTTCAGAGTTTATAATTCTATCCCAGTCTTTAGGTTAACCTTTAGACGTATACCACAGTTTTGCTTTAATCTGGTTATTTTGTATTTGTATGTTTTTTTTTTTTTTTAATGCACAGCATAGAGCATGGGATGGTTTCTGAACTGATTAAGTAAAATGTAATGCAATAAACTGGGACAGAATCATATAGGAAATACAAATAAATTACATATATAAAAGATAATCTGTAATGAGGCACTTTATTAACTTTGCCCTGTGTTAAATGTTAAGTATACATGTAATAATTTAGTAGAGGAGTTTGCACAATAGCCTTCTTAATGCAAATTACTAAATAATTATCATTCCTTGTAATATAATTGTAATGTTAACCTATAATAAGACTTTCTTTAATTGTTTCATTAAAAAAAATCACGTAGAGCATTATAGACCTTCTCTTCTTTAAAGTGGTAATATTTATGCGATGATAAAGGGATTGCATTGAAGGCCAATGCATCTCCTCAACTAATAAAATATAAAAATACAATTTAACATTTCACCTAAATTTCCCTGTAAAATCTAGCTCAATCCACCTGGTCTAATTTTTGACATTTCTGTTGATGTCCTTCTGTAATACTGTAAAGTCAATATGTTTAATACTACAAGTTTTTTTATCATATCTATCTAATAATAGCAATATCTAATAAGCAGATGTAATTAACTTCCATTTAAAACCTTTTTAACCCTCCATTGGAGGAAGAGACAAAATAAAGGGGGAAAGAGAGAGAGAGAAAATACATTTCAGCAAATCAGTCAAGACTGCTGCTGGGGTGGGCTAGGAGAACGACCATGGGGTTCTGGGGGGGGAGGCCCCTTGGCCTCAAGGTTAAAGGTCAAAGGTTAAGGTTAAAGGTCATTAGTCACACTCCAGGCAACCAAGTCATAAGAGTTAGGAAAAATCCAAAGGAATCCGAAACAACAATTGGAAACTGAATCAAATCAAATGTGCATAGGTTTGTCACAAATAATTAGGTTCAAATCAGTGCAAGGAAGACACTGCAAAATGCAACAGACAATACTTACAAACATAAGTTTCCTCTGTACCGATAAATTTAACCTACTCTAAATCCTCCATCTTTATCGATGGAGGATCTGATCAAATCTGCTGACTGTATACTTTCTGTCTTTATTTATTTAAAAAAATGTTTCTAGTGATTCCTTTCTCACAGTGCAGATGCCGAGGAGCACCTCTCGGCTCATACCTCTGACGTATAAGTTAGCCGGGGCGGAGTAGCGGGTGCCATCGTTGTTGGTGGCGACACATTCGTACTTCCCCTGGTCCGACTCCTCGCTCAGCTCGATCTGGAGGGCTCCTGGGCGGGAAGAGAAGGCACGGTGGCAGCACCGGGGGTTACAGGTCATCGCCATTAGCAACAGAGACAAGCACTTTTTCCTCATCTGACCATCCCCCCACCCACACCCCCTCTATTTCCTTTTTTTCCACGTCTCGCAAGCAATGGCTGTGTTTTGGCACCCAACTGCATATGCAGTTGAACTCTGCTAAGCTTATGCGGTTTAGATTCATTAAGTCTGAGTGTTGGGACTTGGGTGGGAAGGGGTGGGGTGAAGACTGGCAGTCTATGTCTGAGAACCTTTAAGTATACAGCTTATTAAAACGCACCTCCTAGGGAGCCTTCTACAATTTGGCTTAACCTAAGAGAAGAGGCAGAGGGTGTCTCGTATACATAAGTGACTCGAAAGGCAATCTTACGGAGGTAGGTGGATAAATCGTCACACTGAGCTCACAGGTTCCACTGAAGAGCAAAGCTTGGGCCTTGAAATCCCTACTGCAGTAGCCTTTCTCCTGTGTCTTCTACAGGCCGGGCATTTTAAAGGAGAAAGTGATCTCCAAAATCAGTTTAATTTCAACTAGAAAAAAAATAACTAATGAACGGCATTACAGACACTGTGTCACTGAGTCATTATCGAAATCATGTTTGATTTGTTAGTGCCCCACCTTAATAATATTTACTCCTGTGCCCTAACACAGATGCACACAAAGTGCTTGAGTTTCACAACCTGGCCTGTAGAACACAATGGGAAAGTGCTGCAATAGACATTTGTTTGTTGTAAGGGAAAACAATTCATTGCTTCACCAAATTACATATTACACATCACAATGATGGAGAAAAGGACACATACATGTTGCAGGGTTTTACTAAAGCCTTAATGTGTAAGGCCTGCATTACATCACATCAAGACTACATGATGTAATTTGAGGGAATTGTTATATTTGTATAACTATTGCCTGAAATAAAATTACGATGGTCATATTTGTCTTGTCTCTATTTAGAGATTTTTTTAACCATTTTAAGGATGGGGCTAGCCCTGCAATATACAACATTTCACTGGACTTGTTAAACATGGAAATGAGTGAGACTGCTTCGGGGAAGCATGAATCAAACAAAAGAGGTTTACAATATACAAAAGCAGCATAACAAGGGGGGACAATTAAAAGTAAATAAATTTAGGGTTATGAAATTTAGCATATTCAATCACTGAAATCAATTACAAATAGGGTGGGGATGGCTAATAAAAGTGGGTTAAAAAATGCAGCGCTTACAAAAAATGTGTATTAAAAATTGCTGCTTAAATAAGTGGGAAAAATTTCAATCTTAGAGGCATAATAATTATTGAGACCAATGTATTACCCTCTGGTACAAAGTATTTGACATGCAAATCTTTCCAAAGAACAAGAAACGTATGTCGGTACAACTTACAACCTTTTGACAACCCTTAGCTGAAAAATAAAATGCAATTGTATTAGAGGTCAAAATTCAAAATGGCCTGAGCCGACAAGAAATTCACCCAACCACTGCCATAGGTTCCATAAGCTAGAAGGGACACCCATAAAAATCCACCAATGGGATCAGCAGTGGGGTGTCACATGACTCGAGAGGGGGGAAAAAATCACTTAATCATAAATCAAGCTCCAAACTCCTTGTCACTCGTCAAAAATGACAAAACGGACCCTTCGTACACTCTGCCAGCATGATCCTTTAGTCTTTCCCCAAACCCTGAAGAATAAAAAATAACAAAAATGTCAAAAAAGCAAATGTAGCCTTCAACCCAACAAAATCAAGAATAAAAATACAGGTGTGAAAGAAGAAAAAAGCACCGTAGTAAACTTTATCAAAAAAGTAGTTGTTTGGGCTTTTTTTGAGAAGGTTACAGGTAGAGGAAAGTGAATAGAGTAGAGGAGTAAAAAAAAGTTGGCAAAGACAGAAAGAAGTTCTTTGGAAGTATAAAAAAAAAAAAATAATAATAATTTAAAAAGTGGCAGAGGGGAGGGCCATGGCATCCTCTGACCCCCTGAGAACACCTCCTGGGTCATCTGCGCTTACGCTAGTGCTGAACAAGACCAGCTAAGGGGAAAAATGTTTGGTTGTTTTAGTCGGACAAAAAGAGGGACACATGAGTAATCGCTATGGCCAAAAAGAAACGAAAAAAATGAAAAGTGGGGGAAAAATAGAAGTAGGGGAGAAAAAAGGTAGGGGGGGATATACGTCATTGGATATGCTTCATTGTGTTGCAGTAAGCATATCGCAAGTAAGCGGTACTTAAAATGAAAGAAAACAAATAGAACTGAAATAAGCTAACCAAAAGAAACATAAAGATCAAGGAAGGGGGAAAAAAAAGCATGTGGACTTGGATGGATAGACCAAAATGGAGTGAATAGACAGAACATAAATGAAGGAAGAGAAAAAAAGAGAGAAAAAAAAGAATGGAATAGATTAATTGGAAAAGTAATGAGATTTGGAAGGAAGGGAGGGAGAGTGGGAGTTTGGGGAAGGGGAGAGTGTAGACGGTTTTAGAGATGAAGACGAGCGGGGTGGATGGGATGGGTAGACAGCAAGAATGAATTTTTGTTTTTTTCATTCTGTGAACGTCAGTTCAGCACTCTTACCTCTTATTGGTGTACCACCTGGGTGGATAATATGAATGCAAATAAGATTAGAAAGAAGAAGCATTAGTACGAGAAGGAAGAGGCTGGGGGCTTTGGAAGAAGAATTCAATTAGATTTTAACAGAGTACGTAAATAAAGGTGCTATAGGGAAGGGGAGGGAAAGAGAGAGATAGAGAGAGAGAGTGAAAGAGAGAGAGAATAAGAGATTGATTGACTCTACTGGCAAAGAACAGGTATAATCAAAGGTTGATAGCACAGGAAGCAGTTTGGCAGGTTAAAGAGCAAATTGTACAGTGGTTGAACACAGGGAAGAGGGGTAAAAGCGCCATGTGGTTGTCACAGTTTTGCCTCAGATGTTTCTCTTTGTGTAGATGTTGCAGAATTGGCGAGACTTTTTGGTAACCAGTTGCTTCGGGGAAGGGCAGAAGTGGCTGGGAGAGGGAGGCAGGGGGTTGAGGGGGGGAGGTTTTAGACCCTTCGGCCCAACCCAGGAAAAGCAAGAAAACTGATCTCGCCCCGAGCATTTTGTTTTGTCATTTATTAATTTATTGTCTTTATCTTGTTCTTTTTTTTTTCTTGGGTTTGTGTTGCAGTGAGGGAAATCCAGAGGATGGCTAGCTTAGCACTACCACATCAATATACTGAGCAAAGTGACATAGTTTAGCAGGTGAGGAAGTGAGAGTGAGTGAGTGAGTGGGTAAGTGGGTGACTGGGTGAGTGAACAGGTGGTTGAGTGAACCATTGAGTGCACCATACAGAAGGAAGGGAGCAAAAATACAGGGAAGTGTGTTTTATTTTTTTTTTGCTAAGCTGAAGCTAGCTTTGCTAAGCTACAACCTGTATGATGTGCTTTTGTGTCTTTCATCAAAGCCTAGTCAGTGTTTATGTGTGTGTGTGTGTGATTGTGAGTGTAATTCTGTGTGTGTGTGTGTGTGTGTCTACAAGATGGTCTATATGTGACATCCTATTACCTAGCCACTATGCTAACAGTTAGTAAAATGCATGCCATGCATTTTTCATTAATACGAGTAGTTTGAGACATGAGAGAACATTAGTGGGGAGTGAGGTGTGCTTCAGGGCTAAGCACTTACCAAAGGATTCTGGAGATTTAAAAATACAGAGAGAAGAAAGACAGCATAGAAAATATGAGTATATTATATTCTTTATGCTTAGTACAGAGCTTGTGCTTTCTTTATTGTCATGGTTAATGCTTAATAGACTCTACTGCAAAGGATCACACTCGGACATTTGTGAAGTAGCGTTAATAATGTCACACAACTTCTGCTGGCAACAAGGAAGAGGCAGGTTAACAAGGTGTTTTGTAACACAGGACAAGTCAGACATGTTTGGAGGCGTCGGGATATGACAGGCGGTAAAGAAACTTAGCAAAGTCTGTGCTCTCATATCAACAACATAATGAGTAAATAAATAAAAAATAACAACAACCAGGACATAAATGAAGTCAGAGCACAGTACAGTTGTGTAATGTCTAAACAAAGCAAGTATAAGTAAGCGAACCAAACTAGTGCATGGCAATACATCATCTTCCATGTACGCAGGAAATTTAAGACATTTGCTCTAAAAATGAAATAATTCTGAGGAGGGATGTGGGTGGTTCAGGAGGGTTGCAGAATAGACAGAGAGAAGCAGCAGCACCTGGGCCAAACACCGAAAGAACCGGTGAACGGCAGAAATGTCCAAGAACATCCAAGAAGGAACTGGATACTAGGAAGATTTGGTGTTCAGATTCACACACACAAAAAAAAAATATTGCAAAAATATTCATAGCTAAAATTTAAGGCTGGAAGGTTTGCTATTAAATATGATATCTGGTAAAATTCTTTAAGTGAATGATGCTAATTTAATGGCTGGATTGCTGAAAAACAAATACACTCTCTGGGCTTTAGGCAATGTTGTAATTTAGTGACCTACAGTATAAGGTCATGTCTACCTGTTTTTTTTTATTATTATTTTATTTTTTCCCTCAAAATGACCCAAAACGAGCTTGCACTCCTTCATTGGTTCTGGATGAGGGTCTAGTGTTGAAAATGAATCATTTTATGTTAATGAAGAGATCAAAGATGTCCAAAAAAAGAGATGATAGCTCTTTTCAAAGCACTGCAGCAAGGCAGTAGAAGACTTATTCAAGAAGAAAGCAAATTTGAAGAAATGACCGAAAAAATATAATCACAGCTGTGAGCAACATGGGAAGGACAACAAAAGCAATGCTCAAACACACACAAACACACACAAGCGTTCATATCACAACCACAAGGAGAACTGGACATCATAGGGGCCACAGCAGACACTCACTCTCTCTCACACACACACACTCACACACACACACATACACACACACACACACACACAGCAACAAAGTGTAAAAGAAGGGAAGGGGGGACGTAGGTGTGGAGACAAAGCTACAAATCTACATAAACTAAATAATAAATAAAGAAATAACCCACAGAGCCATGTAATATAGAGGACATAAAAGAAAACACACAAAAAAGGAGAGAAACAAAGGGACTGGAGGGAGGAACACATAAACGAGAGCACCCGATTCATCTTTTTGTTTTTTCGATTGTTTCCTGTGTTCTTGTGAGGAAACAAGTCGATTGCTGAGCCATTACCTGAGCGGAGCTGTTTGATCCGTCCGTTGTTGCTGGACGTGTTCACAGGGAGGAAGTCTTTGAACCAGGTGATGTCTGGGTCAGGGTTGCCGCTGGCCGCGCAGAGCATGGTGGCCGTGCGCGTCCGCTCCACCACCTTGAGCTGAGGGCCCATGTCTATGGTGGGGAACCCAGAGGGCAGCTGGTCCTCTGCAAGAAGGAAGTGACATCACAGAGTGTCACTGGACATGCACTGAACCATGACACACACAGTTTTCTCTAAGATCACACACATATCTCTCACACATATGTAATCAACTACTTGCATTTCTCCAAATTGCAGCTACTTATTTCACATGCACACATGCACACACAGCAGGGGAATCCCTAGAATCAACAGATTGTTGAATACAGAGAAAAGGGAGAGCAAAGACGGGAAGAAAGGAGAGAGAGAGAGGGAGAGGGAGAATGGAAGAAGTCATGTTGTGATAAATACAGAGAATCACTATCTCACAGCACTTGTTTCTCCACAAGTTCCTCATGCAAATACATCACTCTTTATCGTCCTTACACAGGTGAGACATGCTGAATGGAGGACAAACACACACACAAATGCAATCATGTATGCATACACAAACAAGCACACACACACACATTAACATAAAACCCTTGTAATCTTGTAGCAATCCTTATTAACCCTTAGCTGACAGTGCATATGAGTTGATGAACATGAATGGCACATTCAAACGCTTTGGATATGTAGAAAACGACAAACATGTTACCTTTGACTTGTTAAATTTCAACATTTTTTGTGTAACATTCTTAAATTTTAACATTAAACATTCTATTCCAACAGTAAAGAGTACAAACACATCTATAGATACTTGTCTTATCATTTGTCTTCATGGTTTTGCAGGCGGTTGGAACTGCACAGAAACTTGTATTGTATATGTAGCCCTTGGCAAAGCACACTTGGTGATACTAACATCTGTTTTATTTTTGAAGATGTGTCTAGACATGATGTCTGCCAAGGCACAAGATTTCCACCCCAAAAACACAAAACAGGAGAGGAAAAAAAAAAACAAAAAACAAAGCGAAACAAAACAAAATATTTTCCCCCGAAACCCCACAGGCATGAATGTTCAGCTCAGCACTGTCCCAAACCAGCTAAATGTCAGGAGCCGTGCCAAAATGAGCATAACCAACACTATTAGCATACTAATGTGAACACACAGGCACGCAAACATGTACACACATACACAAACATACACACACACACAGTCCTCACCAGTCCCTACCCCACCTTGCCGCTTTGATATGGCTAATTAAACAAGTCTCCCTCTGCAGCACACAGCACCTTTGCAGAGTTATTCCAGCACACACACGCACACGCACACAAACACACACATGTACACACTAGAGTTATTCCCTGTGTGAAACTTTCTGCAGGCACATCAGCCCAGAACAGCTTTGCTGCAGTTGTAGCAGCCATGGGTGTGCGACAGCCGGCGTCGCCAGGCGACAATGGCATCCATGGCTGGCTTCCAGCGGCGCCTATAGGTGTCTTGAGACCTCTGGGCACCACACCGCAATAAACAAATAAATGTCTCCCATGGCTTGTAAATTAATTGCCAAATTAATAAATTTTCTGTTGTTCTGCTATAAAACACTCAAGACTGTGAGCAACTTCCATCAATTTCTCTGAGGAACTTTTTTTGTTGTTGTACGGTATAATAGCACGCTGGTCAAGTTTAGTTTAGGGCAAGACACAGAATTAGAGTAAGTGTGTTTGTATTCACTTACACACTGCTAGTGTACAGTTACACTGGTCCTGGTATTACCCTGTGACAAATGCCCTATTACCAAATATAAAGTGTACTCATAAAGTGTACTCATATTATTAGTGCTAAAAGCACAAGACATCAATATCTACCTTTCTATATATTCTGAATTTAAAACAGCCTTGCCAATATTTAAATTCCAGCACAATGCCTGATACTCTGCATAATCAATTGATAAGTATTTCAAATCGTAGTTGCAAGCTTTTTCTGTGTGCGTGTGTGTGTGCGTGTGTGTGTGTGTGCGCACGCGTGTATGTTATTCCTGAATGGTCTTTATGCAGGGACTCTAAGTCAGAATCTACTTCCCATCTCCTGATGTTCATTCATTACAGTGAGAGGCCATGGAGATTGGGAGACAGATATGGAGATTCTTTTCCAGTGATTCAAGAAAGAGTCACTTTTGTAGCTTTACAGAGGCTTACACACCATCTGAGAGCAGGGCCTGCCTGTCCTGATGTCATTGATGTACCATTGTAAGTCACAAGGTTTTGATGGCGATGCTTTGTTAAGATAAAGAAAGAAAAATACAAAGAAAAAAAATAATTCAGACAAATCCTCTAGTTTTCTCTAGGGTCTCCTTTGTTTTATCTGTTGCTTTCTTTTATCCTTGTTTGACATGTGCTAAGTGTGCCAGACAGACAGACATAATATAACACTCTGGGCAGTTTCTGACAGTGTTCCCAGGCTGTCAGTCTAGGATGATGATACACTAAAGACCAATCATACAATGCTTGATGAACTCTCTTTCATTTGGGAAGTAGGCTCTGCCACTCACACACGTGCACACACACACAAACACACACACACACACACCATGTCCTGGGGTCATTTCAGTACACAATCTCCACAAAACCTCACAGTGTCAGTTGCAGACATGCGTGTATGTGTCCGAGAGGGAAAGGGGGGAGAGAGAGAGCGAGAGAGAGATCAGAATTAAATTCTAGCAGTTTTAGATTTTCCTCCTTTTTTCAGGTGGGGAAGCCACAGGTCGTGTGCACCCTATTAAGATCTTGGATTACAATCAATCCCTCGGCCCATAAATGTGGGCGTGTAACTGATAAGAGTGACACAGGGCACCCTGAGAAGAGTCGTGGACTGAGGCTTGGAGACCAATCTATGGTATGCAGGACAAAACCTCAATTTCTTCCAACAAGGCGTCTTAGGTGGGACAGAGGCCTAGCAGAGTTGATGGGGAAGTGTGTGTGTGTGTGTATGTGTGTGTGTGTGTGTGTGTGTGTGTGTGTGTGTTTCTGCTGTGTTTCTTGCCTAAGGTAGCAGCCAAAAAACAGGCCTCTGTGTGGTAAGTGGTATCTGGGGAGCCTACCTGGGGATGAGGTTAATGTCATATTCTCGTAAAGACGTAATCTAATACTGAACCGCCAGATTTGACCCCCGGCAACTAAGTTTCTCCTTGCCCACCAGGAAAACAAATAAATAAATGAATAAATAAATACAAACATACAAAACTTTTACATCTCATATTTTCGGGTAAAACAAATTAGTCTGGCAACAGGAGGACGTTTTGTTCTCCATAACAGTCTATTAGCATCAAATACACAAACAAATGGTCAAGATGTCCTCTGACAAAATGCCTAATTGAATCAGCAGGCCTTATCTTGGGGATGGCGTCATCAGTATTAAGAGATATGCTAATGCAGACAATATGCAACTTGTTGAGGGTCTGCTAACTTTATTGCCTTCATCTCAAGTTATCTAGGAATGGGACAGGGTAGTATGTGGCAGTCCAACATGAAAGACTCAGAAGGACACATGTTCTGTCTGGATAAAATGGTTATACTGGGTAAACATTTAGCTATTTTAACCCTAACCATTAGCATCAACCACTAGACGTCTTCACAAGCCACAGAGACACTCACAGAAGGGGCCAGAAAATACATAATACACTGGTCATGTGCTTATTCTGTCATCTGTGCAGTCAAACCAAGAGCTGGGCTTACACTCCACATAATTATCCTGGAGTTTTCCACAGAGAATAAAAACAAGAATAAAATAAAGAGAAATAAATAAAGAAAGAAAAAAAATAGAAAGAAATGCTGATGGCGTGCTTGAAATTAAATGCGACTCTGTTAATAATTATGCTAATTAGCGAGGGCTACAATAGCATTAGCATTATGCTTTTGCAGATTGAGCTGATTTACTCTTTTTTATGTTTCCATGGAGAGAGTAGATGTTAACACAAACACAGGGCTGAGTGTACTGAGGCAACCACTACACACTCTCTCTCCCTCTCTCTCTGCTGTTAAGCGTCTCCTAGATTTCAAGGGGCCTATTTGGAAGCCGCGGATATCAACGGGAGGCTTGAGTCTTTGTTCTGACCCTTTGTTCCATGGTTGGCTCTTTGCCACAGGTGCAATTAAATGGATGTGAATCTGAACCTCCAGCTGTTCAAAGTGCCAATCAGTTTTGAGTGGCATATTTCTTCTGAAGAATCTTGAGCTCAGTTATTCCTTTTTTCAGTTTTCAAGTGGGAAAAAGGGCTATGCATGAGCCTAGTGCCTTGTATTGTATTTGGGATTGCTCATCACCCTTTGGGCATGTTAAAAGTCAGCTAGTGCATTAACTAAGTCACCTCATCTACTGCCCCCGACCCCTCCCTAAGAAGCTATTGATGGATGCCAGTTACTCACAAGTTGCTATGGCAGTCTCTAATTAATCAACCTAATAGACTTTCTGCCTTTTGTTATCGGATGAGGTGTGCTGACAAGTAGCTCCCCGTGTTCTGTGCTCAGCTAGGGCAAAAATAAAACACACCTATCGACTAATGGAGCTTGCTGAAAGTCAATGCCTAGCTTTGCAAGATTCATTAATTTACCTATATGAATGCCTTTTGCATCATTGCTTGAAGTTACATGATGTGATATGCTTGCTCTCATTTGCTTAGTGTTTGCTCTTTGCCAGCCATTTGATGTTTGAGCTGTGATTCAGGACATTATAAGCCAATTAAATGTACCACTGCTCTGGGAACAACTGACTGGTCTGTGTAGTGTAGAGTAGAGTAGAGTAGTGTAGTCTAGAGCAGAGACAGTCTTTATCTGATAGATAAGGATCAGGGCTGCATATGGTCTGCAGACAACGATATGAGGACTAAATGTAATGTGTATGTGAGTAGGCACAATTTTACATAGTAATTTGGAAACAGTTTGTTTGTTTATTTATTTATTTTTGGAACCAACACAAAAAAGGCGAATTTTATGAAACTATGAATATTGTTTGATTGATTATTGATTTATAATGTGGCATCGGCTTATCATCTATGTGTGTATTTTTGAGATGTAATGCATCATGATTTTTGACCAGTCCCCACATTTATAGTAGAAAGTAGGGAGTAAAGACAGAGTAAAGACAGAGGGAAAATATACATGATGGACAAAGAACACGAGAGTGATTAAGATCAAGCCAGAGGGAGCAAAACTGCTGTTACAAAGCCAAAGTGGGGCGAGAGCTGAAATGCAAGCTGGCAGTCCTGGCATTTTCAAGGGCAAAAGCTATACAGAACTGTACTTAAAGAAACTAGACTGCACTGTGTATATATCGTTCACCTCAATCACCTACCACTTAATGATGCCGTCACCATTTCAAAGTTGAGGAAAAAAAGAAAAAAAAAAAAGAAGCTAAGTGTTACTGTTGGGCATAAAAGTGTCCCCAATGACAATTTAGAGACATTATCCATGCTCAGGCCCTCCGCAGTCAAAGGGATGTGCTGCCAAGTGACGAGTGGAGGGAAGCACATCACCTCAAACGAAGCATGGCGCTTCCCTCCCAGGTAGAGGAGGTCGTTTAGGAGTTGCCGCCGAAGCGCAGGTCATTTTACTCTTGTCCCATCCTCTGATTGCCTTTAATATTTCACAAAGCCTTGTAATAGCAAGAGAGAGTTCCTTTTCAAGACTTCTAGCCTGTGCTGCATTTGGACGGCCTGTCTTAGTTTATTCTGGAGTGTGTTTGTGTGCAAAAAAAATAAAATGCTTGAAAATACTTTCACATGCTCAGCAAGGAAAGATGTGCTCCTAATAAAACAGAGAGAAGCAAGCAATATAGGTGTCACATGAGAGCACTGGAGTCAGTGACCTGTGTCAGAAGGTCAGCTGAAAGCTCCACTTCAAACTGTATTTGGTCAGGACACAGTCCAGGTCCAGGAGGGACTCAGTAGGTTAAATATTTTCAGACAGATCAAAGGCAGGGTGGGAGGAAGGTAAATAGTGTCTGAAACTCCTGAGGTAACCCCCCAAAAATGTATTGCGTGAAGTCGCAACGACCCACGGCACCCTTGCCACGCATATTTTAATTACTGCTGACAAACAGAGGTAATGGCATCCTTGGGAGGATGCCCTTAATTAAATAAAGCTAATTGACTCTCGACGGACGAGGCTAACATGGCGACGTGATTAGCTACTGTTTACCCAACTAACTTGGTGGGGTTTGTTTTAGAGTTAGACCACGAGGGGCCACGATGAAAACGGAGCAAATTCCGTTTTCTCTACGGGGGCCGTTTCATTAAGGCAGCATGGAGCGCCAGTCGTGGGAACGAGTGGATATGCCTCCTCCACTTGACATTTGTCTCACATCGATGAATTACACACAGTGTGACTGAAATCTGTTTCAACTTAAAGGATTAGAATTGATTAATTGATTTGTGAAGATTTAAAGCAGGAGAGGGAGAAGGAGAGAGAGAGAGAGAGTGTGTGTGTGTCTGAGAGAGAGAGTAAATGCTATGGGCAAGACAGATTTTCAAGCAGTAATTTATATTCTGTGCATTGGTGTGGGTGAATGCAGGATACTTTTCAGGAAATCTCATCAAAGCGCCATGTAGTCCAAGGTTGAAATCGTAATACGTTTGGATAACATCTGAAATAACCAAAAAGGCTTTTTTTTGGCTGAATGAGAAAAAGAATAAAAAGCCTTTTTTCCCCCTGTTGTGCAGAGCTTCAAAATGAAACCATAAACACATAAACCTTGCCAGTGTAATTCAGGTTCTAGCTTCATGAGGGAGGTGGTGGTGGTGGGGGTTATTGAACACAGACTGAGGGCAGCCTACTTCCTTTTTTCTCTCCCTGCTAGCCAGAGCTAGACTTTTCACCCGAGCGACGCGTTGAGGTTAGTCTTCGGGGAAAATCCCCCGCTGGCCATAATAAGATATATTTGTTGGACGCTTTGAGCGGATAAAATCTCCTTAGAAGAGCTGTCACAGGTCAGTCGCTGTGGAAGTCGGGCAAAACAGGAGAGGGTTGAGATGCATTGTAGGAGGATTACTAGGATGGAGGGATCATCAGGGAGTTTGGGAAGGTTAAGAAGGTTGGGAGGGACATGTGTGTGTGTGTCTGTGTGTTTGTGTGTCTGTGTGTGCGTGTGTGTGTATGGTTGGTGGTGGGGGTGGATTGGGGTGATTCAATATGACACCCATCTTTCTGGTATTTTCCGCTTTCTTTGGTCCTTTTGTGGGCAGTGACCAAGTGAAGGATTTCGCAAGATGCTTTGTGTTTCCCTCTGTCCCTCTCATATCAGTTTTTTTTTCTTTTTCTGAAGTTCCCCCCCATTCTTGCCAAGCAGCACAAAGAGCCTGCAGTCCAGCACAATGTCCAGACGAGTGTTCCAGATCGCCATTGCTGCCTTTTTCATCATGTCAGAGACGCTCGAACAAGCACTCAATCTTGGCACAAATCTGTTGGAATGGCCCAAAAAAGTGTGTGTGTGTCACTGAGAGACTGAGAAAGTGTGTGTGTGAGAGAGAGAATTGGTTGATGCATTAGTTGAATTGAGTGCCAGTTTGAAACATAGCCATGATCGAAAGCATGACACGAACTGGACTTGGTGTGAAGGAAGTGAGTGTGTGTGTGTGTGTGTGTGTGTGTGTGTGTGCGTGAGATGAATGGCATGGCAAGAATATTCTCCAGCTCAAAAGGTTAATGAACATGCCTCCCCTTACTTTCCTCTTCATTTCATCTGCCTTTCTCTCATTCATTCTCTTTTTTTCCTCTGCTCTCTAACAAAAGGCCAGGGGTTCTCATTTGCCTTGCCCTGCTGAGTGTGGGCTTTGCCAAGCTGATTGTGCGCTAATTGAGTCAGGTCTAATTAAACCACATCGGTTTTGTACGCCTGGACAATAGAGGCCTGGGGGCGATGGCATGTGAGCCTCAAAAACCAATGGTGTGTGTGAGTGTGTGGAAGAGTGAGAGAGAGTGGGGGGGGGGGCAGAGGGAAGGAGAGGGAGAAGGAGGGGTGAAAAAATGACAATGTGATTCAGAAATTACATTGTTTTCAAAGTAGGCAAAAATGTATATGGGGCCAGACTAGATTTATGAGACATAATCATGGCGGCCACAGGATATGCTGGCCAGTCCAAATGTCCGGCTGGTTCACCAGGCGGACATCAGGGCGAACGGATCACCAATGGAGAGACCAAGTAAAGATGGCTGCTGCTTTGACGCAGTCCTGACCCGGCCATTGCATTGAGCTTGGCTGCCGGCCACTCTGTGGACACTGGGAACAGTATGTGCTGCAGCAACACCTCCGGGACCAGACAGGCTGTCCCCGCGATGTTCATATGGTCATACACACAAACATACACACACGCACACACACACACAAGCACAGACAAACAGTATGGCTAAAAAGGTTACATTCTTTTTGTTTTACATGCTACTGCTACATTATTTACAAAACTTAACCAAGACAGAGAGAGAGAGAGAGAGAGAGAGAGAGAGAAAGAAAGAGATTCCAAAAATCAATGCAATCTGTACCTGGACTAATGGGACTCTCCTCCTGTTTAAACCCTGGCCTGCAAACTACTCGACATGCTCGTCCTCAGGGTCCCCAGTCCACTGATGTGCTCAGCAAAGGCTTTCTTTGGCATTTGCGAGGGAACACTTAATTGACGCTTTGTTTCCTCTCGAAAGAAATCACTCAAGCAAATGGAAAAGCTCTTGATTAACAACACAGGCCGCTATTCTACCATGCCAACTGGATGACGCCATTCTCTCTGGATTTCTTGCTCTCTCTCTTCTAAAATTGCATTGATTTATCTATTGCTTCATTTCTTAATTATTTACATAGTTACACAATTATTTACTTATACTTAGTTTTTTATTATATTTCCATTAGTCTCAAATTCACTTATCTGTGATTTGAGTTTTCAATATCTAGGAAATATCCATAGAGATCTAACTCGTGATGCTGTTATTAAGGATTCCCACATTAACAGGCTCCCACTTCTGTTTACACTGTAACTTTCTTTTTCTTCTGTCAAAGTAGTTTTCCATTTGCAAAGCTGTGGTGAAAACTCCATTCCCCCTGCCCAATGCGTGAGCTCACGCACTCACACACACACGCACCCAAAAACCCTTGAAATCTCTTCCAGTTGGGAGCAGAACAAATGATTCAAAGCTTGAAGTCGGCCTCTTTTAACAGACCCCTGCTTCCTGCTGGCTTTTATGCTTTATAAATCAAATCAGTCACAAATCACATACCTCCACTAGCTCTGAAAAAAAAAAAAAAGTTTAAGAAGTCACTAGTTTCAAATGAACTATGCAGGTGGGTGGGAACGCAATGGAGGCAAGAACAGCTTGTGGGCCTTATTAAAAAAAAAGGCAAATCAAGAAGAATGGCTGTCGTTATTGTAGCATGTTATATCAGGTCATGTCTTTCCCAGCACTCACTTTACTGCTTGTCAAATGCAGATTTACAAATTGGGAACCTGACAAACCCCACAACAGACCCCACAGGCTCTGACATACAGTATATTTTAAATCCCACATTGCTGGAGGGTATTTTTGAGATATTGGCTGTTGGGATTAACTCTCAATCCAAACTCTCAATCCACTTTTTCTCAGTTTCACTCTATGCTGCCAACTCACCCCCAGCATATCTGACACACATATCTTTTGTCATGAGTCATTCAGAGCAATGAATGACTGGATGCATACTTTAAAAAAGTTGATGAGTGAAAACAGTAAAAGATGACCTTTGATCCTAGAGGGCATCAGAATCATCACTGACCAGGAGGTAGGGCACAACATCTAAGACCCTGTGAGTGAGGCCTGGGATTCTCCTCAATCAATTACTCTCAAGTCCTGACTAAATCTATCCTTCCAGTGATTATTCTCTCTCTCCTGCTGTCTCTCTTTCCCTCTGTCTTTCTTTCTCTGTGTGTGTCTTTGTGGATGTATGTGTGTTTCCTAAGTCTTAACTGACTGATAGTCATTATTTGATATTTTATTGACATTGCTATAGGCACTGTTACAACAACAAAAGTTGCTTTGACAACACATTTTTAAATTGGATAAACACAACGGAATAAAGAATTGAAACTACCGCAACCCCCCCCCCCCCCCACCCCCCACCCATCCTAAAATGACCTGCGATTTTAATCAGCATTCTCCCAAAAATGGTCATTATTGGGGCAAATTCAATTTAAGGCAGTCACACTCATTCTGCTTTTAATATGCCACTCTGGGCATGCTTGCTAGGAAAGTCCCTGTTCATTATTCAGAGCCTGACTTGGCTGGAGGAGTGTTTTTTTTTTCTTTCCTCGTGAAAACCGTGTTGGAGCCATCAATAACTCTCACATCGCACAAAACACTGAAGTGGACGGAAAATGACCTCCTCCTTGTGCTAGTAGAACATGGACATGAAAAACTGACACGAGAACAGTCACGGAAGCCAGTCAAACCACTGAGACTTTCATGGGCGCAAGACGGTGAGGAAGAGGGAGAGGGCAAAGTTAATCTTAATTAAAAGAAACAAACAGAAACAAAATACATTTCTGAGTTGCTGTCTCCCTTATGAAGATAGGAAAAAAAGCAGCCATACAATTGCTACTCCCAAATGTATGTTTGGCTCATTCACAGAGCTTGCACACTAATCCTTATGGGGATTTGCAAGCAAAATGAATAGTCCAAGTTGGTCAGGGAGAGGCGATGGCCTAGTTACCGCAGAGTGGGTGATGGCTATGACCAGTGCTCTCTCTCCCTCTCTTTCTCTCTCTAATTCTCTCATTCCATCCCATGATGAAGTGCTTTTTTGCCATCCTTGACAAGATCCAGCTTCAGTGGTCCACTCCGATCTTCCTGCTGCTTCAATAAGGGAGCAGGGAAAACGAAGCGGAACTGGCGTGGTCCTCGGCCAAGTCTGTCTTCACAAACTGCCAGGTCTGTTTGCATAAGAAAAAAAAGCCTCTCTCACTTCAGTTCATTTCAAATGGCGCCCAAGGCCAGTTGGCTGTGATGAACTGTCCCATAAGCTCTAGGAATGAGCATAAGCTCATCGCATACAGTATATTTTTCATTTCTTGCTTTTTTTCTATTCTACTGCAAAATCTAGTGATTACTGGGGAGAGTGTATTCCACTCCTCTGCTTCTGTGGAAAGATGCTGCTGGCCTTGTGTGAAATATGGAGCCCGTTAAAAGGAATTGTGCTAATTTCCCACGTACATGAAGTTAATTTGTGGAAATCGCCGCGATGGAAGGTGCAAATGGAGGGCGTTCAACAGCTGCGCAAATTCGTTTTTCACCTCCGTTGCCCGAGGGGTCAAAACGGATCCAAGTTGTGAAATTGCGTCCGGACTGTTCATTAACGATCGCAATGCATCAGCTTTGACAAGAGCACTAAGTATCCCATTACAAATATGCATGGGAATTTCAACCACAAAGACCACAGGGAGAAAGTGTGGATCTGAATGAACACTGTATGTTAAATATTAGAATTCATGCTTAAACTACCTTATTCTTTGCTATTTTATATATGTATAGTTATGATCATGACAAAGCCCTTTTTTCAACAAAACAATAAAGAAAGGATAGGAGCGTGTGTGTTTGAGAGAGAGAGAGAGAGAGAGAGAGAGAGAGAGAGAGATATCCTACTCGTCCATACTCAGTCTTTGTGAAAAAGGACACTGTTGGCTTAAGCTTGAGACTGCAATCGTTTCCTTCACAAATCCCCTTTGAGATTTTATAATTAATTGAATGCCTCTTATTTGCCATTAAAAAATCCTCAGCTAATGTAGGAAGATTATGGCAGCCCTCTGCTGAGTCAATCAATTAATCATTTGCTGTTTTATTTTCCAAAACCTCCTTCACATGCCGCAAAATGCTCAGAGAGATCCTTAATTTCCAAAGGCGACTGAACAATGTGCAGAAGTCAAATAGAGTGCGGGTGGTATGCAACTAATTGATGCTAATCTCGGGACCTCCACTCAAGTGAATCTATGTTTCTGCTTGTCTGAGATCATGGTAGCCCCCCCTTCCTGGCTCACACACATGCACACACACTTATTCACGCACGCACGCACACACGAGTGCACATTCACCTGTGCACACACACGCACAGTACATACTCAAGGAATGTGTGCATTCTTTTAAGACGAAAAAAATCATTATCACTCATTATTTTTTTTAAAGATCCGTAGATTATCCACGGATAATATGCAAGCAAATAGTGGAGTGAAAATACGAGAATATGAAGTAGTTTTTTTTTTCATATCCAGAGGCTCGAAAAAATCTCTTCCACAATGTGTGCGTAGGGACGTTTCCCAAGATGGTGCGCTTAATCTAATATGTCGGCGGCAAGGGCATTCACTATCCCGGCAGAAAAGGTATTTAACGTTCATCTTCACTCGACCCGGACACCTGCCTCTTACATTAGCCAACGTCTCTGTGGGGAGCCCCGTGACACGCAATTAACATTGACTATGATCTCACTCCGAGGTCAAAGGAAAATACGAGGGAGCGAGAGGCAGACAGGCACCCAGATGGACTATCGCTGGTGAACAGAAACCCCCAAATCCCACCAATAATCATCCAGTCTGGCACTGCCAACGGCTCCCCTCGCTCTCCCAATGCATCTCTGTGCTCTCAGACGAGTCCGTGATCTGGCCTGTTAGTCTGTCTCTCTCTCTCTCTCTCTCTCTCTCTCACACACACACACACACTCTCTCTCCCCTTTCCTTTCTAGACGGGGCTTTTTCTCTTGCTCTCTCCTGCTTACTCCCTAAAAAGGTCTCTCTCGTCCTTCCCCTCTGAAAGGTACCCTCTCTATCGCTTAAAGGGACTCTCTTTCTCTCTGATGTCTGTCCCCTTTATACTCTTGGTCTGGGCTGCTACATCACCTGCGTCCAGCAAAGCAGGGCATATGCCATCAGTAGATGTAGTATCAGCCGGTGAGGTTGGGTCACAGTGCGGCTTGCAAAAGGGACAGATCAATGTCCTGATAGTGCTGCCAAACACCTGTGTTTGGTTTTAAAGTTGAGCCAGCTGAAAGACGTTCCAACGGGGCATTCCTCTGGCATGAATGTGAGATGAATGAATGATCACAGAAAGACTTGCAATGCTATACTTTTTCTTAGGTTTATTTTTCTGGTCTATTGTTCTGTATTATACAACCGTTAGGTCCGGTTGAACTATTTAGCAATTTCTGATTGGACGAGAGGCATTCTACGCGTCACTAGGAGTAAGGATATTCCACGATATACCATGGGTGACAGCTAATCATCACTCCGCATTTTCCACTGAGTTGACCGATGTGAACGTTCCATTCATTCAAAGCGATAGAGCAGCGGTTTTCTTAACATCACATTTGACAGTTCTCTCCAAAGAAAACGCCTTAATGGAGTAGTGTGAATATGGAGCTTGGCATTTGATACATTCAAGCAAGCGGGTGTGTGCACAAACACAATATAGCTGCTCTCCCTGAAATTCCAAGCCGTTGATTAAGTGTTGCGTTGCTTGAGAACGGGAGAGTAAAGTAACCTTAGAACTATTTTAGGGAGCGGAGGGTGAACAAACATGAAAACTAAATGGTAGAAAACTTCACTATTTGGCAATGCGACTGTTGTACAAAAGCAATATAAAACCATGTGACCGTGAGGTGGTTTGAAGGACATCCCCACAGCTGTGGTTACCTACTGCACTCAGCCTTTGGCTTAATGCCTGCCGGCGAACCATACCTGTGAGGATATCCATAAACAACCTTTCCTGTGTTGCTTAAATACGCCAATGTAATGTAACTTGAAACAGACACTTGGATTTGTAATTTTTCTGACTATTTTAGCAATACTAGTGTCTTGCTTGTCATGCTAATAAAGCATTTAGAAATGAACTGATGGGAAATAATCTAACATAAATTGCTGCATATTCACACATGCACATATGACTGGCATGAAGACACACACACACCAAATACATCTGTATATTCACATAAGCCTTTTTCAATGCAAGAATAAACACAGGCTAGTGACATTTCTGTCCATAAAAGCCTTCCACGCCCCCCCCCCCCCACCGCCCTCTTCTTCTTCTTCTTCTGTCCATCCATCAAGCCTCTCCTTTTCATGCCTGTCTTTTAGTCATCTGCCTGTGTGTATGCTACACATCACCTTTACACAACTCTCATTGCACATCTTTCACAGCGCTTCCACAGCACATGTGAATAGCCTTTTCACAGGCCACTCTTCCCTCAGTCTGAACAAGAGCAGTGAGAGCCTCATCTCCATCCAACCCCTTTGAGTGAGTGAGGTGACGTGATGTGTTACTGATAAATGATGGCAAACCCGTCCCGTGCACCGGCCAGCCTGCGTGACAGACGTGCCAGTTTGAGGCTAAAACGTGGGTAAAAAGAAAGCAGAGGCGGACATGCTTAATCACAATCAGAGTCAAACACTAAATACTTTTTAAATGGTTTTCAATGTCCCATGAAGAAGAAGAAAAAAAAAAAGGAAAAAGCACAAGCCCACAATGCTGCTCTCCTCCAGGCATTGCCTCAACACTTTCCAGAATTTTCCAGAACTGGACTTCTTGACACACTGAACACTGTAAAATGGATTTGTGGGTCAAGGGTGAGCCCAACCCGTCCCAACGGCACCGGCATCAAACCAAAATATCCGCTTCACATGTCCTCTGACACCCCCCCCCCTTTCCTTAGACTGCCAACGCGGCTAATCGGAAACAGCTCTGCTGATTCTTAGCTCACCTCCAGCAAGGATTGATGAAATGCATGAAATATTTATAGAAAATTTGAACTGAATGGGTGGGGCACGTTCAAATTTTGTTGAGCTGCTTACAATGACAATGAAGATATTCTAAATATTATTCTTATGGTGGACAGGAGTCAGCCACTTAAACACACAAAGACCCACACACACACACCCACAAACTTGCCACAGAATCTGACCAGAGGCAGAGGTAAGGCTTAGCATTAACTCAGGTGCTATTTCCAGTGGTTGGGCCAAGTGCCAAGGGTGACGGAGAGGGCAGAGGGGGAGTTGCAGTGAGTGAGTGTGTGTGAGTGAGTCAGTGAGTGAGTGAGTGTGTGTGAGTGAGTCAGTGAGTGAGTGAGTGAGTGAGTGAGTGAGTGAGTGAGTGAGTGAGAGGGTGTGGATTGGTTGACCGAGGTGAAACAGACTTGCACTACAGTGTATGTGATGTAGATTCTTTCCATCATCATATCTCTAGTGAGTCGTGTCTTGTTTTCATTAGAATTACTTAAATAAAGCATGTGGTTTTATCTACACACATTAACCAACGATTAACTCATGGCTAACTCATGACTGGGCGTCTTTAATTTACACTCCATTGTTTTTTAGACTGTTCATTACATATACTTGTGCTCATTTTTTATTAGAGTTGAGCACACCCCAAAAGATTGGAAATTGATCTAAATTGTAAAATAACCACAGTTTATAATGCTGTGAATTACTCAGTAGACATTAAAAAAATATGAGCAGTGCAAATAATTACAAGTAATTAGGCATGTACTGCATTTATTTGTACATAACTAAAACTTAGAGGACTGTGAAATACAAAATTACTGGAGCAAGAAACACTGAGAAACAAACAAACAATTGATCATAACTCTTGGGGATGCGGACGATTCCATGCCAAGTAATCGGCCGAAAAACAAAAGTTACCTGTCCCCTGCGTTTTCTAGCCTGGGGTTATTTTGAGGTAATTACCACTGGCCTTGCAGTGGGATGCGAAGGGCTGCCAAGGACCTGGAGAGCGTCATTAGGCTAGAATAGGAAGTGACCTCACAGAGGCAGACTAATCTAAAATGGCTCGAGTGTGGCGTGGATCAAAGTGAGGAACATTAGCACCCTCTTGACTTGCTTCCTCAGCCCCTAATGCACCCGCCACTTGTCTGCCCACGATCTCCCCCGACCCTCAATCCATCCCCCAGCTACCTACCCCCACCCCCTCCTTGTCCCCATGGTCATCTTGCCTGGCAGCATTCATGTAGTTCACTTGGAGTGAACGCTTCCAACTGCAATTATGCAGCGAAGATTTTCCTTCCAGGAGCCAAACCCTTCTCTCTCTCTCCCTCTCTCTCTGTATGTTGGGGACAGGGAGTTATGGCTCTAATCAAGATAATTGGCGAATGGGAACATTTAATAAGCATAGGAAGTATCTACACTATATCATACTCTGTGGAAAGGAGGGAGGGGGAGAGACAGGAAGGGAACAGAGCTAGAGAGCGAAGGAGAAATATATTTTGCTGCACTAGTACATTCCAATATGGCCAGCTTCAGAAAGCCTTTCTTCTAACACTGCTAATTAAACTGGAATATTTTTCACTAAGGGATTCATTCTTTCCTTTACTCTCTTCCTTTCATATTTATTTATACATTTTGATGTTTAATTTAATATAAATATTATTTTAATGTATTATTATTTTACATTATCAATCATCAGATCATATTTAGCAAAAGGATATTAATATCTGCCATGTCAATGTGTTTTCATTGTGAATTCATTATAACCAAGTGCTAAATCTATGGTAAAACTAATCATATCAGACAGAATTATGGGCTTTTTATAACAATACTGGCCAAATAAAAAAAACGACCCAGTGACCCTGGAGAAACAAGGGTACCCCATAAAAAGCCAACAATGTGCGTTCCATGTGCAGATTACAAACTATCATCCTTGATTTATTACCAATCATTTTCTCTTCTCTTTATTCTCTTTATTTATTTATTTATTTATTTATACATTTATTTATTTCTTTGTTTATTTGTTAGTTAGTTAGTTTGTATTTGCTTCTTTCAGTGTGTGCTATGGTATGACCTGTGTGGCTGAGATGTCTGTCTCTATGTTTACCATCATCACATGTCCTTTCCACTTATCTTGTTAGCGGTCAGAGTAATGCTTTGCTATACTCTAAACCAGCTTCCCTTCCTTCCACTACCTGATTCTCGCTCGTGGGTTCCCTGCCTCTTAAATCACACACTGTACAGTACAAATATCCTGAACAGTCCTCCACGGCCTATTAATTACATTGAGAAACTTGCTGCAGATTTCCTACCCCTGAGATCAATTTTAGTGGGGACAGTCAGCTCAATCTTTTTAATTACTGTAATAAATAACTTGTCATTTTCTGTAGCCCTCCACCCTCTGCCTTCCCCCAATCTCCACCACCTACACCCTCCATATCCAGTATGTGGCTTGGGAGAAAGCATAAGTGTCTTAAGGTCTCCTGCCTGAATATGGCTGCTGTGCAGTGGACACAAGTTCAGGGCACCATCGGTAATGGCACAAATACAACTTTCACAGAGAAGACTGTCAGATAGGGGGTAGGGGGTTTGGGGGAGACACACAAATGAGGTTTCCAAACTTTGGCCCAACTAATGTGCTGTCACAGGCACCTTGTAATTCTTCCACATTTTTTTCACTTTTTTTTTTTTTCGTTACTTTTATTTCTGTTCGCAGCTCAAAAGGAGCTCAGTCGAGCAGAAGGATGGGAGAAGTCAGCAGTTTTTTTTCTCCTTACTTCCAAAAGACCTCTTGCTCTCTCTCGCTCTCTGTGTCCAAAAAAAAAAAAAAAAAAGATGCAGAGGCCCAAGTGTTCATGAGGCACAGTGCACGGTCCACAGCCTTGGCATTCAACGAGCCGTTGGATAGACCAAATTCAGACACTCTTGCTGGGAGACCTGTTTGCCAGGTCGCCCTCATCTTTTTTTTTTCCGTTTGCTTGAGTTTTATTTCTGTGCTTTCATAATGGTGTGAGGCACAGCGATCTCACAATGGCTTTTCAGTGCAGGTCACAGTCAGACTGAGAACGGAGCAGGACAGCTGAGGCAACAAATTTGAACAATTTCCAGAGCAATATGGGAAACAGAACGAGCAGATTTGATGTCTTTTACTGGTGAAGAGAACCTACTGAATGAGACAAAGCTTGGCAAACAATTTGTCTCCAGGGTGAACCGTTGACCACAAACACTGGTGGGCTGTAAATTCATGACCACTTGGAGCACAGTTAACAGGTGTTACTAAGCTAAGAGGGCCTGTATTCACACTGTACTCCGCTTTCACTGATCGACGCATGAGAACCGGCTACGTTCTTACAGGACATCTAAGGACAATTGCAAAAAAGCCTGCACGTCTAGACACTCAGGAGCTCGGGGGTGCGATAAAACATGGAGAATGGGATATATCCCGTGCGTGTCCTGAGTGGCCCAAGTTGCTTTGTCTATAGGTTTGCATTGTCAGATGTAGTCTACAGAGGTTTCTGGGGAAGTCATTCTGCTTTGTGAAAAACCACATCCAGGTGTACAACTAAAGCAAGAAATGTAACTCTTTGTCCTTGTCATTTCATGTAGAAATTTCATGCTCTGTTCATTCAAACAGTATGGGATTGTGTGTTGTAGAATCTGTGTAGTAGAGTAGTTCTTAAATGAACCCCATAACTGGCAACACTATTCAGTTTTAGTAGCCTTCATCTAGAAATATGACACAGCATGGCACACAGAAAACCAAAACAGTGCATCGCAGAGATGACACAGTCTATTCTAATACTCTATTCATTATGGACAGAGCAAGAAAGCAGCAGTTTGGTGGGGAGTGCTTGGAAAACCTTTAAAGCGCTGGTGAATACTAAAAATGGATAATTTTTACTGTAAGTCTGCCTGCACGTTGCCCTCTTTGAAGACTTAACCTACGTTGGCAGAGCTGAGCTCCCGGCCCTGGGAGAGATCTATTTAAGATTCATGGACAAATCTGACTTAAGAGAGACATTAATCGCTTTAAATCATAACAGACACCCTGGCTGCTTTTAAGAGGAATACTAAGTAAACAGGAGCTGAGGAGAACCAGCTGCAGAACAGGCCATACCAACCAAAAAAAAAAAAACAACAAAAAAAAGGCAGAAATACGTTTTGGAAAGGAATCGATGGACTGGACCACTGGTGCCTAACAGTATCAAGCTATGCTACTTAGACCACATCAAGTAAAATGTGTGTAGGTTGGACGGAAGGCAGCACATTCAGATGAAAAGTAATATTCCATATATTGGATGAGGATCCAATTTCCTTTGCAGTTCCACAGTCTCCAATGCAAATGGCTGTGGCAAAGCCCTGAAGTTCATTATTGATGGCATTTCTCATCATACCCATACGTTAATAATAATTCACATCCCTCCTTCTCTCTTTGTCTCTCTCTCTCTTTGTCTCTCTCTCTATTTTGGCACCTCTGGTCCTTTGTGGCTTGTGGTGTCTCGATTACAACAGTGTGTTCCTCCGCTGTAGTCATTCCCCCTGTGCCTGGGAGCCGCTGCCAAACAGATGTTAACGTCTCAGACTGCGGGACAAGGAAGGGAGTGTGCGCATCCCTGAGACCCTTTCCAGGCCTGGTTGACTCTATTTATTAGCCTTGATCTACTTTCAGATTGGCCCATAATCTAGTCTGGGGTAAGGTAAATAGCAAACAAATAAACGATATAACCACACACACACACACACACACACACACACACACACACACACAAGCACACAAACACACACACACACACGCACATGCTACACCTGCAGTTTCTGTGCAGGATAACTGAACCTATTCTCATTAAATAATGAGTCTGTGAACTGACTGAGTCATTACAGAACCTTGGCAACACTGTTTTAATTAGTTTAAGGATGGCATGTTCAATGTTTCAAGGAGCCACCTCAATATGTTCCTCCCTTGTCTTGTCTTGTGGGATTCTATACAGTACTTTGCTGCACTTTATGTTGCCTTGTTAGAGGTCTTGTTTTATAATAATATCTCGCTAATAAATAAATGAATGAATGAATGAATGGCATACAACATAAATGGAAAATTTTCACTGGAATATGGCCACAGAACATTTGATTGTGTGAAAATATGTGTGTGCGTATGCGTGTGTGTGTGTGTGTGTGTGTGAGAGAGAGTGATTGTGCCATTTTCTGGACTCAATTATCATGCAAGCTTAGCTGATGGATGAATTCATGATCAAATGCTACAATCATTTCAGGTGATGTGCATAGACAGGGGCAAGTGTATGATGCCTTTAGGTCACACCTATGTGCCTCTGTCTGCCTTTAGGCCACACCTTTCTGCTTGCGGCCTCTCACTAGGTTCAGTCACACTACTGCTGAAGGACTGACACATATCCCATAATGCATGCTGCACTGGGGGAAAAAAGGAAAAAAAATAGGCAGGTACTTCACTGTGTAAAATGGATTGGTAATAAACATGCAAATAGTAGGCTGTGGTACCAGGGAACCAGGGACAGCAGGAAATTGGTGGAGTGTTGGTATGTGTGCGTGTGTGTGTGTGTGTGTGTGTATGTGTGTGTGTGCGTGTAATGTTGTACAGGGAGCTCAGAGGAAAAGAAAGGTTTGTGGTTTGTGGGGGAGCAGGTGAGTGTGTGTGTGTGTGTGTTTATTTGTAATGTTGTACACGGAGCTCAGAGGAAAAGGAAGGGTTGTGGTTTGTGGGGGAACAGGAGAGAGAGAAAGAGAGGGTGTGTGTGTGTGTTGGGGGGATTCGCCACATTCTCCTTTTACGCCAGTCACTGGGCGATTGCATAAAGAGCTTTTGTTCGTATGTAGCCGAGATAAGGTGGGCCTTTGGCTGGCTATGCGAGTAGCCTGGCGATTTTTCTATAGGGCCGCCTGGAAACTCATTTTCTGGCCCGTGTAATCAGCAGGAAGCTCTGATGGCACATAATGGAACCTGAAACCGCCTCGCTTCAGCCAGTGCACTTTACCACCATTTAATCATTTCAGTAAATGACATGTCATGCTTTCAGAAGATATTAGGCTGCCTTTGGAATTCAGACACGGGGGACCATATGGTGTCAGTCATGTATAATGTGTGTGTGTGTGTTCATGGGAATATATGAAATGAAATAACTGGGTTTTGGTGCTTGAATAGTTTGTGTGACCATGCAATGTCTGCAAATATTTTGTGGCATACTACTACTACTACTACTACTACTACTACTACTACTACACTATTATTATTATTATTATTATTATTATTATTATTTTATTATTATTATTATTATTATTTTAAAGGAACAAAAATAAAAAGTTTGAGAAGTTCTTGAAAAATGTTGCAAATGTAGCATATAATGGCTTTAGCTGAGCTGGACTGAGGAGCTCTGTTGATGGCAATTTAAACTAACTACAGAGCAGGGATAACCACTTGGCTAATTACAATATTAATCAAGACTGCATTAAAACGCCCAAGGTCACAGATGGAAAATCATTTCCATATTTCAGTTGGAAAACTGGAAGGAGATTTTGTGAACTGCCTGCCAGGACTGCAATCGGATCCCAGGCGAAGGTGGCCCGGGCTTGGCCCACATACAGATTGGCTTCAAATTGAACCAACCAACCAGTGTGTGTGGGAGGTGGGGTGGGTTGAAGGAGGTAGGAAAACATCTGAAGCAGCTGTACATTCTGTGGAAAGGCTATAGCTATACAAAGCACACAAACAAAGCCAACAAGTGCAGAAAGAAACAAAAAAGAAGGGAAAAGGAAAGATTGTAAAGAGGAAATATAACAAGGAGAGAACAGATGGACAGAAGATATGTCAGTAGTCTAAGCCCAAGAGATATATCTCACCTGGCTGGTTCAACATGAAGTAGCACACAGTGAGTGGTTAGCACAAGCTAGCATGATAATGTATTTCTGAGTCTTTTGAGCACTTACCACGTAAAACATTGAGTCTTGTGGTGGCGCTTGTCTCTCCAACACTATTGGAGGCCACACATTCGTATATGGCTTCGTCCCGTGGCGTACGTAAAGGCTGGATTCTTAGAACTGAGCCTGAGCCATCGTCAAACTCTATCACCTGTGAACAAACCAAGAAACAGGGATTTCGGGGGGATTTTATTTTATTTTAGCAGAGAATTGTGTGTGTGTGTTCGTCTTAGCATGTGTGTGTGAAATCATTAATCGTATTCATGAGAGACAACATTTTCATTTCAAAAGGCAGCCATGGGAGGTAAAAGAAGAACAGAAACACTGAAGCAGCAGATGAAAGTCGTGTGGAGTGCAGGTGAACACAATCCCTGTGCATCACTCAAACTCAAATCATATAGCACTGGGGTATGAGTTGACTCTGGGGAACTGTGCTAAAATGACCTCGCTAAACCTGAAACAACAGTGCTATAGCACAAAGTTGACCCTCAGTAAGGTGAGAGATGCTTTTATCTTCAAATAAGGCTGAGCTAAAAGAGAATAGACAGAAAAGGCCCCAGCTTTTCTAAACATGACACAAGCGAGACAAACCTGATATAAACATTTAACACCTCTGCTAAGATGCTGTGAGCCCTGAAAAGACTTCTGTTCACTTGGTAAGAAGCAACAACCACAGTAGATGAGGGAAAACTCTAATAAGAATTTGTCACTCTGAACACAGTAAAGCGAGAGAGAGAGGGGGAAGGGGAAGGTAGGGAGATGACAACAGCTACTGCGGCAGCTGAGGACAGACGTTAATGGGAATCTTATCAGTGGCATTCTCTAACGAGAGAAAACTAATAGGACGCTGCACAGGATAAGATAAATAAAATATCTGAAAGAAAATCATATCAAAAGTTTGTTGGGCAAAGGAAAAAAACACAACAAATAAAGAAGACAAAGGAAGCAAAGGTAAAAAAGGGATATGCATTAGTGAAGAAAAACAAACAAACAAACCTGTAAATCAATGAAAACAAAATTAATAAATAAACAATAAAAAACATGACTTAGAAGCCACATGGCTTTTCACCAGAGTGTTCTTTACAGTTGCTTTGAACACACTACCTGGGTTAACAAAGAAAAATATTTTTAATGGTAGCTTACATTTTCTGTTCTCCCTCATTATTTGCTGTTAATTAATGTAGCTTAAAATTGCACTAGAAGGAGCACCACTATTGATTACCATGGCCATTAAGAACATGATTAACTTTTTGATTGATGGCTGCATGATTGACTAGCATTAGCGGTGTTTATGTTATACTATGATTGGAGAGTGAGACATTTATGGCAGAATCGCTGTTGAGTGATTCTCGTTGTTACCTCAAATCTCTGATTGCTCACTCTCTTCCCCTTCTTGTTCCATACGATCTTGGGCCGGGGATCACCAGTTGCCTGGCATATGAAGGATGCCACTCCTCCCTGAACACCCGTTTGGTCGTTGGGAGTTCTTAAAAACTTTGGTGGTGCTGTTGAGAGAGAGAGAGAGAGAGAGAGAGAGAGAGAGAGAGAGAGAGAGAAGAAGAAGAAGAAGAAGAAGAAGAAGAAGAAGAACAGTTATAAATGTGTGCAGTATAAGAGATTCGCTCATTTTCTTTTCTTTGGTCCTCTCTTTTGCCCTTTGTTCTTCTAAGACCCTGCACCCTGGAGAGAGTTACAAACTTGCACATTTCAGCATTTCCGTGTTATTGTTAAGAGGATTACCTATGGAGGTCAGCACATATTTTTGAGAGCCTCTGCTGCAAAGACTATTGCCATATAAATGGAGTGTGTTCAAACGGAAAGAAGGAGGGGAAAAAGAAAAAAAAACAATTAAATAAGCTTTCATGAAGACATGATCGACTGCAGTGCAAGATCGCAGATTAAACTCATTAGGTTGATTTGGTGATGGGCGGACAATGGGCAGTCCCATGGTGATGTAAGACTTTAAGGATTATGCAGCCATCCAGGAAAGGGAAAAGTCACACATCAGCAGCTCACACATTTGCTCTCATCTGTTTAGCTAGTTTCACTCTTTCACCAGAGCAAAACCATCACTGCTTATGTCACAGTGCAACGCACCAGTCAAGCAATACCCTTATTATTGTTATTATTATTATTATTGTTGTTGTTGTTGCTGCTTGCTTTTAGAATTGGTTGTTTTTAATCATTAAAAAACCCAGTCACTTTTCACTGGTACCACTCATGTTTTGTCAGCGATGCCAGACCAGACCCAGCCTGACACTGAGCTGAAGGAGCTCCATCAGCTGCCTGGTGTGTCCTAATTAGGAGATTTAGGTCGGCCGAGGGGCAGAATGTCAAAACACTCCTTGCGCGTACAGCCAAACATTCGGCTAAGTGGGTGGGGGAGACATGTTTGCTGATTGAGCGAGCAACGGACGCAGCGGGTCAATCTCGGCAGTGGCGAGTGTGTGTGCTTGCTCTCGCCGTCATCCTGAGAGGCCCTGCAACTGTTTACTCAGACAAACACAAGCTGTGCAACACACTAACCGTGTCCAGGGTGTACACAGACGTGATGGTATGTCTTCTGTGTCGGGGTTGGAGGGGCGGGGTGGGGTGGGTTACAGCAAAACACTTCAGATTTGATAACCTTGGTGTTGTCTAAATATATACAGCGCTCTCGCTAAATCAACAAAGCGGTCCTGCTGTGGAGATTTAAGTGTTTTGCTGCTGAGGGGAAAGAAAAATAGCCTCTGGTCTCCACAAGCTAATGAGCTTTTGACATGACAGTGTGCTGCAATGTAAAGGGAATAAGAAACAAACAAAAGAATCTACCCAGGGCAGGGAATAGCCCTTTCAGGGAATAGCCCTTTCAGTGATTAGCGGCAGAGACGGTTTTGTCATCTGCTATTAGTCTGATTCTGTGCCATTGACCCAAACATTTGCTGCTGGAAACATCAGGAGATGAAGCTAGCTTCACAATTAAAATGTATGCAATTCACTTAGCTTCTCTGTCCTCTTTATCTAGTT
>JAIFZK010000136.1:6095000-6107500 GCA_027481765.1 Tenualosa thibaudeaui | reverse complement strand
AGAGCCATTCAACTGGATTGAGCCTCATATCCCATAGGGGCCAACATGAATCCTATTTATGGGCTCTAGTAGGGAGGAAGAAGGGCAATGATCTCAGTGTCTGGGCCTTATGAATCCTCCATGATTACATATTTCATATGCATGAGACACATCTGATGGCTGCGAGGAAGAGGGAAGCTGAGCTCATGTAATATTGAACACTGGGAGACGTCGTCATAAGCCTGCACATCTAGCCCCACAAACATCCATCAGTCCCATGCTGCACTGCTGTCATATATTTATATATATCCAATAGGAATATGTCACGCCTACTGTGTTTTTTTTTTTTCTTTTGTGTGTGTGTGTGTGTCTGTGTGTGTGTGAGTGTGCGCGCCCGGTTAGGAGAGGGCTTGGCATTCCTTGGAGAATAATGCCAAGGTTATGAAATGCACACAGATATGCACACACACATGCATGAGTGCACACAGTGCAGATGTGCATGTGCATGTGCACGTGCACGCACAAACAAACAGACAAACACACAAACACACACACACACACAAACCTCATTGATTGTGATTTTAATTCATGAGCAGCATGCGGCATGATGTCAGCGGGAGCATTTTTTTTTTTCCCTCGTCTCGAACCTCCCATATCATTTCAAAGCAATATCTCTGCCATTGTGCATTAGCCCAGCTGCCTGTATGAGCCCAGTCATTTCTCGTATGCTGCCGCTTGTCAAAATATGAAGCATGACACTTTTAGAAAATGGAGTCGAGCCACTGGAGGAATGAGCTCAACGGAGCCATTGGGGGAGCATTCCGTAACACTTCGAGACGACCGGTCAAATGAGGGAGCGGCGGGAGAATTAATAATGGTGTCGTTCTGAAGCCCGAGGCCTGATATGTTGGGGTGTATGTGTGTGTGTGTGTGTGTATGTGATGTGCGTGTCCCAAAGAAACAAACAAAATGACAAACCCACTCTGTCTATAAAATTTTCTAGCACATCTTTTCTGTCTGCTTTTTAAATTTTTTTTTTCTCCACAGTTTTTCTTTTTCGTCATTTTTTTAAGCCCTCAGCTCTCCCTTCAGTGGTACAGAGGAGTGGGTCCAGCAGCCCTCTCCCTCTCATGAGTGAGAGCCGCGAGCGAGAGCGTGAGCGAACTGGCAGGAGTGGAGAAAGTGACCTTTAACAGGCCATTAATTTAATGGGGAGGGAGGGAGAGGGAGAAAAAATGTTGGTCCACCGCACAGTTTCAAACCTTTTCACACTAGGGCACCTCCATAACGGCCCCCGCACACAATAAAACATGCCCCTGCCAAGGGTGATCAGCTCATCCGGACCAGGTGAGGCCCCTCGAGGCCATGTGCAGCCCAGCTGAACTCTCGCTGGGGGGAAAACCTGATGGTAAAATAGGATGGTAGGGGGATAGGGTTGGTGGAGGTTATGGAGGCTGGTTGCTTTACAACCACTTTCACCCAAGCAGCAGGTGAGTCTTTTGATGATGGAATGACTGAAAATTCTGAATGAGGCCATTTGACTGCGGCTCCTTAAACGATTTCTCAGTGGGGCAGTCAAATGAAAGATTACATTTAGATTCAACATGGCCCAGGCTAAGATTCCCATGGTACTGGGTGTATCAAAATTTGCACAATAGGCTCTGTGTGAATTAAGCCTAATGCGATTTGACTAAAGTGCTGATGTGCGATTTTTGCAGGATACAGCCATGGGAATTTAATCTCACATCAAACGCTAATAGAAGCTTCTGGAGGGAAGCCGAGCTTCTAGACTATGGCACACGGCAGAGCAGGCAGGAGACTCTCGCGTGACAGCCGTGTCCTCTCTCGTGTCACGCTATGCACGACGGTGAAGGGCCAGGCCATCTGATTTTAAAAAGTCATGGCAGGCCTACGTCACCAGTGATTGTGTTGATCCGCCGTGCGGGCAGAGTTATTACGATGCCACGGCATGTTAATAAGCTGTGTGCGTTGCGAACGACCTCTGCGCTGGCGATGTGAGGGGGTTGGCAGAATGAGCTCCTTATGGTCGCTGTGTCGTTGTCAGCTAATCATGGGCACAGGCGACGTGACGACTGAGGCCACTCTACAGGATTGATAACAGGCTGAGGCGATGACCTTCGATAACAGTGACATCATCTACCTGCTGCAGTTTGATTGATCACACAATAAGTGTGTGTGTGTGTGTGTGTGTGAGCAGTGAAGGTGGGGTGTGTATAGTTGTGTCACAGTGTATTTCAATGGCATCTTATGATCTGAGTGTCAGATGTCACAGATCATGACCTTGCCAAATTCTTCAGTGCTTAATGTTCTATATGCATTCTGTGGTGAAAAAAAAAAAAAAACTACATGTCAAAGCCGTCATGGAAGTCACACTTGTCAGTTTTCTTCAGATAAGTCAGACGAACGCGGGTGTAATGGCTCCCCAGCACCTTGTCATGTCACGCTCGCTAGAGGGATAAAGTTGAAGCCTTATCGAGCATTTGCCAGGCGTTACATGCCGCATAAGACATCCACGACTCCTGTCGGCTGGGATTTTAGGCTCAAATTGGAGGCATTAACCTTGACTTGTTATTAATAGGCCAAAGGCAGCCAAAAGCATTAAAAATATCCCCTCAAAACCACAGGCACTGATTAAGCAGCAGAATATATTCTACCACCTGTTTGTGTTATGCATGTACACATATTACACATAGCCCTAAGTGATGATGTAAGTGAATATAGGCTTAAGTTACACTAATCCATATATCCCTACATTTTTGGTATATATTTCATAACAACATCATTGACATAATGGAAACAATGTGGAAAAGATGGGGACCAGTTCTGCTTTTGAAGATGCAAAGATGAGAAATAAATGGTTGTGGGGGAGATGAGCATATGCTCATTTCTTGTTTGTGTGTGCTACTGGTTACTGGCCATGCACAGCTGCCCCCCCCCCCACCACACACACACACACACACACACACACACACACACACACACACACACACACAAACACATCCCAAGAGGGCGCATTAAAGGTATATGTGAGAAATACGAGCATGAGGATTTCCTTGACTTTGTTTGCTTAAACATACAGTCACATGGAGAGGAGAGGAGGTGGCATAGAAGGAGAAGAAAGGCATTGAAAAGAGGCTGAAAAAATGGGCAGAAGAATCAAGTGGAGAGAAAGTGGAGAAGAGAGGCCCTGGGGTTGTGTCAGCGAAGCTGAGGCCTGAGATGCTAGTTTGTGGCTGTAGCCAAATGCCTCCCTTGACTTGCTGAGCTCAAGGGTAAACACGCAGGCAGCTCACAGAGCTAATATTTGCCCTTGTCAGGGGCTGAAGATCAAGGAGAACATGCTAGAGCCTGCGTCGCTCTTGCTCTCTCAGCTTGGGCTGACGTGAGTTAGTGTGTGGTATGTGTGTGTGTGTAATCTGACAATGTTAGTTTCTCTCCTCTGCAGCTCCCTCACACACACACACACACACACACACACACACACACTCTCTCTCTCTCTCGCTCTCTTTCTCTCCCTCATACACAAACACACACACACATACATCTGAGAGTGAGGGATGTTTCCTTGACTATCTGAGAGCATTAAATGCTTTCTCTTGCCTCAAGCGTGTACAGCAAATAAACAAAAGTCAGAAGATGGAAAGCAAGGGGCTGGCTTACGCAGCTGTAGGAGGCATTGCCTCATTGAGTTTCAGTGTGTTGCTCCTTTAAAAATTCCAGCAAAACACACACTTCTTCAAACTGCATTGTCTGCCAATGAATTACCACCGGAAAGGCTTTCAAATGATAATAAATAATGGACATAATTCAAAACCTAGATGCAAAGCTGACCTTTATAGGGCGGGGCCCATCAATGGCTTTTAAACACAAATAAATTATGCATCTATCCATTTTTTTTCCATACTGGGGGTACAAATTAAATTGAAGGACAGGAGAGATAGATGTGAATAAACATTAGGAGATAGACGGACTGGCTGGCCAATCAACAGTCACATCACGTCCGGTGGGTGTGTGTAAGGCTTGTCTTGGCACACACTTACCCAGCTCTGCTTCAGAGAGTGGGAAAGGTTAAGTACTCGGCAATCACATTGATTCAGCATTATTGTGCAAGCTTCATAAATATTCTAAGCGAGTGTATTTTGGTGTGTGTATGTGCGTGTGTGTGTAGATTCTTAAGGCAAACCAATTCCTTCACTTTATAAAGGTTAGCCTTTAGAATAAAAAAAGAGTGCATTTGCTTGTAGCAACCCCTTTCCGATAATCAGTACAAAAACATACTGCTCAGATAGTATCCAAGTGCAATAAATCAAGATGAATACTAATATATTAGGACCTACACATCAGAGAAGAATATAGCTCTAACTGCAAGTGATATTGCGAAAACTATTAAAAGTAGTCAGGCCAGTAAATCAAACCAACATCTGTTTGTTTACATGACTTTATAACTTCATCACTATCACATTTAGAATGTGTGGTGTATAACAACATTGCTAAAATCAACTGGTCATCCTCCCGTTTTTTGATTTCATTAGTCAGTCTGCACATCCAGAGCTCTGAAGAGCACAATCTAAAACTCAGATCTCAAACCAGCAATTTCGGACAAGATGAATTATCTCATGTGGGAGCCAACATCAGGCATTAACAGAATACTATGAATATAATGCTTAATAAAACAATATATTAATTTCTGCTTTGCTCCTGTAAACCTAGGCTTAATCCATGACTGGGGGTCTGATCTGAAGCATGTATACTAGCAGGCTAAAAGTGCTACCATTAGCCCAGAAGCAAAAAAAAAAAAACAAAAAAAAAAAACAAGATAATGTGCCTTGTATTAAAGCTAAAAACCATGCAAAATGGATGGATGCAAATCCTGGGTGCTGGAATTAGCATGGAAGCTATTAAAATTAAAGTTTTGCAAGATGCAAGTTAGGTGTGCATCTCTGTTCGTCTGCATTACATCAACACCACTGACATAGTTGGTGGGACTTGTCTTCTTGTGTGCAAGGATCCCTGATGAAGATTCAAGGCTTCATTGAAATCTGTGGGGTTGCTACATTTAATCAACTGCAAATCAAAAACATAGGCTAGCCATGCATCACACAAAACCTATGTTGTGGTGCGCACCACCATGTTATAATCATCCCCCTGAGGTCAAGAGATGCTGTGTGTGTGTGTGTTTGTGTGTGTGTGTGTGTGTGGTGCAGTGGAGGAGAGTTTGCAAATGCAGATGCCACCTTGAAATCCCAGCTCATTACTGAAGGACATGAGAGGAGCGGGCTGCTGGAGATTGTTGCCATGGTAGTATAGGCAGGCCAAATTTACAGAGGGAAGAGGGGAGCAAATGACTGGCTCTGTTCTCCTCTGCAATTAGGTGATCTGCCACCAACACACACTCAAAGGCTGTGGGCAGGCAACACTGATTTTTGCTGCCATTATATAAGCAGGAACAACCACAACACCCAAACTCAAGTGCAATGAAGCATCTGAATAAATGAAAGATGATTTCTTTCTTTCTTTCTATCTTTCTTCCTTCCTTTCTTTATTTCTTTCTTTCTCTCAGTTTTTCTCTCTTTCTTTCTTTCAGTGCACTTTTATGCTTTGTAAGCTGGCAAGACGCTAGCAGTCACATACCATTTCTCAGGCCTGGTGTGACATATTGGAGCTTCAGTGTCCAAGTGTGTATGAGTCTCTCAGCTGTGATCGCACCCGTGCTTGCACACACACACATGCACACGTGCGTGTGCACGCACACACACACACGAACACACACACACACACACACACACACACACACATACACACTCACTCACTCTGACCCCTCATGGGTGCTCATCAGACGAGAGCGCAGTGGCATCTATCTCCATTTCACAGAGTAAAAAGGCCAGAGGTGGAATGGAGGTAGAAACCACACAAACATAATCTCTCTCTCTTACACACACACACACACACACACACACACACACACACACACACACACACACACACACACACACACACACACACACACACACACACACAAACACACACACAAAAACACACACACACAGCTGACTGAACCCATGAATTGCATCTGGGTGCTGTCGTGCCATAGCACCAACCTACATGTCGCACTGGGGAAGGGGAGTTAAATCAGAAGGATACATATGAAGTCTCTGCTCTAGTTCTACAATCAGCAGCCTGAGAGGACACCTATCCAACGCTTCCCCCTTGGGTCCTTAGGTCTCTGTAACCCAACCCTTCACGTCCTCAGAACAGGCTGAGGGGATTGCTTTTAGTCCACCAGCAGGATGGCCTTGTCAAAAAGCCAAAGTGTGTCCTCCCTCTCTATGCGACTGAGGATGCAAACGCACCCGAGCCAACAATCTTTTGTTTCCCTCTATATGTCCTCCACTCTCTGTCCCTCTGCTGGGGGGCTGTGTGTTCAGACGCAGTGGATACTAAGAGGAGGAGACGGAGAGTGGAATGGGAAAGAAAAAGGAAAGATGAAAGTTGTCCATCCCACTCTCTCAATCCACCTATTCTTCTCCTGCTCTTTGACCCTTTCTCTCTCCCTCTCTTTCCCTCCCTATCTTGATCCATCCATCCATCCACACATTTTTCTCTTTCCCCCTTCTCCCTCCCACCCTCCCTCCCTCTCTCTCTCTCCCTCCCTCCCTCTCTCTCTCTCCCTCACTTTTTTGTGTTATAGCCCACAGTCCTAAATGCTTCACCTGAGCTATTCATCACTTGGCCATCTCTCTGCCACCAAGTCTCTCCTTCCTCCTTTTCTTTTCTTTTTTTCCTTCTACTTCTTTTTCTGTCTTCTCTTTCTCACTGGAAGCCATTAGACCATCTCTCTGTCACGCCGGCCAGATTGCAGTCCGTCCTCGAACCCACATTTATCATTTTTTGCCACCACCCCCTCCCCACCCATCCTTATCCAACACACACACACACACACACACACACACACACACACACACGCAGACATACACACGCACCACACGGGCATCACACATAGACACAAACACACACAGACAGAGAGAGACACACACTACATCTTCAATCTGTTTCTATACTCCTGCAACCCTTTGTACCTCTCTCGGAGTGAATGATGGACACAATCGCACAAAGCAAAGGAAAGCATTGAGCATGAAACGAATAGACCCTGGAATAAACTCCACTCTATAGAGAAAGAAACAGAGATGAACACTCTCACAATCCGTCTCTAGTCCCAGTTCAATGCTGTGTGTACTGCTTATATTATTTTTCAAGATCCATTTTTGTAGGGATGGTATTGTGACTTTATTTTAAGTGAAACATATCAACTAATGTGGACTCAATAACAAAAATTAGGTAGAGGAATAGGAGGAGAGCGAGAGAGGAGAGGAGAGGGTGTGCAAAGGATGCTGACGCTTGGTTGCTCTCATCCTCGTGCTGTTATTCTGGACGGCCAGATGGCGTTGAGGAAGTGGCGTGGTAAGATTGGCGTGGCGCCCGCCTTTCTCTCCGTGTGCCCTCCAACACGCCCAGAGGGAGGGACTGAGATCACAGGAGTGGCATGACCAGAGCCAGGGCCAGATATGGGCCACAACGGGAGAGGCAAAAGTGTTTTCTGTGTACTTTTAAAATGATTGCCATTTCTGGTTTATTTCTTAACTTTTTTCTGTACGCATCACCAATTTTTTAACCATAAGCCTTGCTCCAGCATTTAAGTTCTGCATTCATGTTGACAAATGTTTGCTGAGATTATAGAAATTACATATGGGATTTACATGATCCTTACATCATCCTTACATTGTACAGTATGTGTTTTCTACAGAACTTTTCCATATGTGCGTGTGTGTGTGTGTGTGTGTGCCATGGCCGCACAGCGGTAACAACATGGTTGTGTGACAAGGCTGAGACTGTAGCCATGACTAATGATTCTCTAATCTGAATCAACTCCATTAAACTCAACTCAATTTAGCTCGGCTCAGTTTTCTTTTCCCCTATTTTTTACTTATCCTTGTGCTTCAAGTGTCTCCCTTTTCTCTTTTTGAATCTCTTTTCCATCAGCCTCATTCTATTGCTTTTCTTCGTGGAACATGATCTAGAAATGCTAACATGACAAAGTATGCTGGATATCAAGACCCCCTTCGGTGAAGTGCAATGGAGCGCGAGCTGTGTAGCCTAGCAGCTTTTTGGGCTATCATTTCTATCTGTATCTCTCATCTTTCTGATACTTCCCCTCTTTCTCCCATCTGGCCTCTCAACCTTTCATTCTTACATTCCCACTCTCTCCTTTCCTCTCTCTCTCTCTCTCTCTCTCCCTCACTCTTGTTCATGTAGCCAGCCAGCTTTGATCATTCTCATTAGAAGCTTGAATGAAGAATGCCTGGCATCATAATTACGGGGCTTTAGCCCCAGCAAGTGAACGCCAGAGCGAACGAGTCAATGCGGCGAAATGTCAGAAGGGCATTAGCTCGCGATTATTAATCCATATCAAGCCACGGACGACAATTTCATTATTGGTCGATCAATACTCCCTGGACCTCAGACAAATGTAGTTCAGTGACCGGTGGATGGCTGGGCTTTGCATGGTACAGAACGCTCAGGGTGCGAGGGACAGGGAGGGCAGAGGGAGTGGTGCTGTATAGTACAGCTACAGCACTAGGGTAAATGCATGCATGTAAATGTATGAGAGGTGTGTGTGTGTGTGTGTGTGTGTGTGTATGTGTGTGTGAATGTGCACATGCCCTTGCGTACTTCATGTATTTCACCCTCTGCCTTCTTGGTGACAGACTGTATTTAGCCCTGAACAGCATGAAAAATCTCTATGAAAGGGAAAAAAAAAAAAAAAGCTAACCTAAGCTGCTGAAAAACTGACCAGAGGTCAGTGCAACAGAGCCCTGCAACACCACGCTGCTTCCTTGGCTTAGGATGCTCTGTGACACCACATCGGTTCCTCTGTTTAAGATGCCCGGCGCCGGGAAAGGAGATCTTAGCCCTTGCTTTTGCTTTCATTTCCTGTCACCTGGCTGCCCCCCCCCACCAGAACCACTCTCCTTCCTTTGACTGGAAGCTGGGGGATCCTCTTACTCACAAGGAAGTTTGCTGAGGCAACACCCTGTCTGTGTGTCTGTCTGTGTGTGTGTCTGTGTGTGTGTGTGTGTTTGATGGCATATTGTTTATCTTAGCAGACACTGTTCTAAAATGCACCAAAGAGCAACATCAATCAGTGTCTGGTGTGTGCTTTCTTTCAAAGAAATAAATGCTTATTTTTTCATGTTTCAGAATAAACTCATGACTTTTCTTTAAGAGATAGATAGATAGATAAATAGATAGAGAACAAGAGAGAGAGAGAGTTTGTTGAAAGCTAAAACAAACAAAACAAATAAACAAAAAAACAAAACAAAAAAAAACTTTTTAAAGACAGTCAGTGAAAGCAGCTGCTGAATGCTTGAATGCCTTTTCCAGACACTGTGTGTGTGTGCAAATGTGTGTGTGTGTGTGTGTAAGTGTGTGTTTGTGCGTGAGACAGAGAAAGGGGGAGTTATCAGACCAGACACCCAGAGGGAAATCTGCCGTCTTTTAGCTCAGATCAGGGCCACAGGCAGCTGCCCACACACAGCTCTTTTAGCAGAACCACTGGGCCAACAAAGGCCAGACGCACACACACACACACACACACACACACACACACACACACACCGTGGCTATAGGTCTCTTTTTGCTCTTAGACGATGCCATCCGATTGCTGTCTTCACAAAGACAAAACACAACCCACATGGGTGTCTCGCTTCTTTGCAAAACAGACTCTATTCAAACAGCCATTTGGTCTCTAAACTTTTCATACTCACATTGGGCAATACTGCCCAGACACTTCTCCACCAGTAAGCACAGAGACAGAACTCACCTCACATTTGGGCTGTGTATGACTGAGGACAAACCGAGTTCGAGCTGCTTGGCGAGAGACAGTTGGACAAATCAGTTTCATGGCTTTGTTATGTCCTAATTGGACAAGACATCATGCATGCAAGGTGGTGTAACGTTTCCAGAGATGTTTGGTTTGTTTACCCTGTATCTATTTCATATCATGTTGCTCACATTGTCCTGCCATTTTGAACCATAACTTTGGCACACTAGAAGGCCATAACAGATTGAGAGTGGACAAACAAAATTCTATGCTATAGTTTGATGCTTGCACGCAGTTAGGATGAGCTGTTACTCCCAGCTGACTACAGCAGTGATTTTGTATCTTTGTATCCTACACAAATAATACAGGGCACATGCTGTATGTATAAGTGCATACTTTAGCTGTAATTGTCTGCTAGTTTTTGTTAGAGACTGTGAGAGACCATGCCAGACCATGCCATTTTTTTTTTCCTTTTTAATTGTTTTTTTTTTTTTTTTTTTTTTTTTTGCCAGTTGACCTAAGAAGAACTCCCTCACTCTCCTGGCAGAGAGGGTAGGAAGCTGAGAGACAACAGGAACTCCCCTGGGCACCAAACTCAGGGGGATTTGCCTTGTGGCAGGTTCAATGGATTCTCTACCTTTTTAACCCCCCCCCCCCTCTCTCTCTCTCTCCCTCCTTCTCCCACCACTCTATCTTTCCCATTCTGTGGCGTAGGGTCGGGAGTATTATTTCTAATCCCGTGGTTCGCTGTCACATGTCTTTAATTCTACAAATCCTTTAAAACACAGCACTACTGCAGCGGTGGCGGTACAAAGGCCTGCTCTGTCAGTCAGTCAGTCAGTCAGTCAGTCAGGCAGGCGGGTTAGATCATCACCCAATACACCCCCACCCTGACACACTCGAGATGGCTACAGTAGAGCATGTTTGTTAAGGCCGGCTTTTATGAGCTTAGAGTTTGAGCTTCATGATGTAACATTGCAGAGTCTGACTTCAAACTCAACACTAAGCCATACTTTTAACGTTTACTGTATTGAAGACCATATTTTTTTTGGCTGATGTTGCCTAATGGGAATGAGAGGTATAGAGCATAGAGTCTTTTCTTTTGACTTGACTTGATCTTATTTAGCTTTAGTGTGATTCATTACTGGTAAACCCATAACCACAAACAATGGTCAACATTCTCTTCTATCATGGTGTGTTCCTATGCTACAGTAGTTATGTATTTATTTATTTATTTTCACTGCTGTTAGTCATCTTTTCATCTTATGGAAGCAAAGAGTCTGCCGGGTTATCATGAAGGCACTGACATGGTAATGTCTAATTTATATTCTACTTATTATAGAATTAACACTTATCTTCATTGCATCAGAGAAACTATTTGCTGCTTTGCCGAATGCACAAGATTGCACATCGTGTCTGACGGCGCATGAATGTCATGCTGTCTGTTTTCCGTTTAGTTTATTTGCCTAGCCACTGATTTTCATGTCATAAAATCAAACTGCCATTAATGATCTGATAATGACCAAAACAATTTGACATTTTCAGAAGTACACTGCCTCTGTTTCACAGACGTATTCTCTAATTTACACTTGTTCATGTCTGTCTGCCGCTCTGGTCACACTGACTCTGCCTAAACATTTCATATGCATTTCTCTCTCACTTGTTTGCTCACACACACACACACACACACACACACACACACACACTCCCACTGTCCTAGAGAGATGAACTCTGGGGTGCCTGACGGGAGGCTAATCACAACCGTTCAGCATCACATGCATTTCATAGAGCACAGCTTATTCCATTAGCATACTATACAGAGTCCAACACAAAGGGGAAAAAGAGAGAGAGAGAGAGAGAGAGAGAGAGAGAGAGAGAGAGAGAGAGAGAGAGAGAGAGAGAGAGAGAGAGAGAGAGAGAGAGAGAGAGAGAGAGAGAGAGAGAGAGAGAGAGGAACAAGATGGATGGAATGAGACAGTGAAAGATGAGAGCTCAGGGGAGTAGAGGCCAGAAGCCTTGCTTGTTAAGGTATATCGCATACATCTAATGATGTCTTCTTGTTCATTGAATGCAATGAGGGGCTGTGGAGCAGAGCTGGCCCAAAAGGGGAGGAGGGGTGAGAGGGGAATTCGGGAGCCAGAGGTGAACTTCAGCGATGCCAACATGCCTCATCCTCACTCATGCATCATGCTTTAGCTATTTATCTCATTCCTTGCTGCTGGCTGTGACCCCTCACACACTCTAGACCCCAGGGGGACTTGGGAGCATGACACACACTTAAAATCCATCACACACACACACACACACACACACACACACACACAGTCTTCAGATGTGTCACACTCTGAAACATCAGCATCAGGGTGGCACACAGCCATACCTAAAGAAACACTCTCAAGCATCAGAACACACACACACACACACACACACACACACACACACACACACACACACACACACACACACACACACATTGTGTGGTCCAGGGGGATTTTTCACCTATGCCACCACTGTGTCCTGTGATTGCTGTGCTGCCAACTGTACACATGCCTCATCACTATTCAGTACACCAGCGGGTGTGTGTGTGTATGTGTGTGTGTGTGTGTGTGTTTCATTCACACTG
>JAIFZK010000136.1:6080000-6090000 GCA_027481765.1 Tenualosa thibaudeaui | reverse complement strand
TCCAAAGATATTTTAAAAGCAATTTTGGAGAGCCTCTTCACAAGGAAAGTAAGTGGGCAGAGAAATGTGCCGACACTGTTGACTTTGATTTGACTGGCACTGAAGGGTGCACTGGGGGGCATAAAGACTAGGCTAGTTGGCATTTGGTGCCCTATATCAGATGCATACAGCTGCCACAACCAATAAATCCCTCTGGGCCAGCCACCACATCACAATAATTATAATAATTGCCAAGTCATCACATCCTAATCTTGACAGACACATTCATCATCATCGTCGTCATCATCATCATCAGGCATATTGGCATATTAAAGGGTGATCCGCTTTAACATATGCTGTGGCGCTAACTCCATGCCAGCCGTAAGCCATGTAGAGAGCAAACAGCTGGCATCACTGGAGTTGAGTTGGCACAGCTTATAATGGGCATTGGTGCGGGCACAGCGGCAGCAGCTCGTGTGAGGTCTGTGTGCTCGGGTGTCGTAAGGCTATTTCACATGCATGTGCAGTAAGTGAAAGGCCTGTATCTTACTCATTGTATCAGCTATTAGTTGGACAGACGTAGCAAACAGCAGAATGCTAATGCGAGTTGCAAAGGATGAACTACTCATGGTGGAGAATGAAAGGCATTGGCAGCATGTGTGAAACCTTCGGAGAATTCGGAATTCGGAGAAAAAGAAAGAAAGAAAGAAAGAAAAAAAAAGAAAGTCAGAAAGAAAGAAAGAAAGAAAGAAAAGTGATGAGCAGAACATGTGGAGAGAGAATTATAGTGGTCATTGCCAAGGTAACGGCAGCCCTTCAATTCCATCAGTTTTTTGCAGTTCCATTCTCTTTTTTCGTCTTTTATTTTCCCTCTCATCCCCATCTTGTTCCATTTCCTTTCAGCACATGCCCACTCCAGAAACACTGTCGACCAATGCCGACTGAGTGGCAAAATTATTCCTCCATTATTAAGTCAATGCCTCTCCAAGTGAGTAAAGTGCACTTAAAAATAGCGACACAGGCCAGCAAGCCACCGCTCGTTAATTACCTCCATGTGAAGACGCACAATGGTGCCCTCCTCTGCCCCCTGCCTGAACCAGCACCGTGTCACTTGGGTGGGGGTGGTGGGGGTCAACGCTTCCCTTTCACTACGGCAGCCCACACTGTTCACAGACTGACTTCAGGTCAGGAGAGTGTGTTTTGTGGAGTTGCACGTTCAGGAACGAGGAGGCGAAAGAAGGCAGAGGGCATAGCTGACATGACTTTGGACGGAGTTTGGCTCGAGACATTACTGAGACGTTCTCAGCGGATCATTCGAGCTAAGGGAGCGTGGCTGAAAGGGCAGAGGCGAGGTGGGCGTTTGGATGAACTTACATAGCAACAGTGCAATTTCGAATCAGACAATTTCATTTGCCTTTGCATGCCACCAGCGACTGCAGGCAGCAAATGTAGCACAGCAGCCTGTGGAATCACTGATAGATTTTAATGAACGGCTCAGACAAAACAGGCTTGAATAGTAATCAAAAGATGGTGACGGCGGCAGAGTTTGGTGCTGGTGTGCAGGGGTTGTATTGAAAACGATGGAATTGAATGTTGGAGGTGCAGTGCTCTGCACTTTCGAAGCTGGTGTGTGGAGGTCTTAAGACCTGTCCTACCCAACTGTCCAAACAACAGTCTCCAGTGTGTTCATGGCCATCATGGCCAGCGGCATTTGGGGCTTCTCTCTTTCATTATTCTGTTTGCATGGCTTAGGGGGGATTGCATGCAAGTCACTCCTCAGTGTGGACGCAGAAAGAAGGCATGCATTGAAACACACATGTGTTTCTGTAGGTCAATATGACCAGCTTTAGGTGGATAACTATGTAGGTGGATTCAACATGATTGATGGATGAGGGAAAATGCATTGCACCTTAGAAACACACGTTGCACACTTTTGGAGGGTTTGCAGCAGCTCATATTGCTGCATATTGCACTGGATTTAATTAGATCCTCTTATCTCTTCAAATGTAAGACAAGCCTGAACATCACAGCCTCTTTTCTCAAAGCAGCAGCACATTAAACAAAACAAAAATGAAACAATAACAGAAAACAAACACATTTTTTCCCAGCGACCAGCCACACAAAAGGCCTGCATCTCCAGCAAATTGCAGAGCGCAAACGCTAGATGAGATGAAACCTACAGCATTTTCTTAGATGGGTGGAGGTGGTGGAGTGGGGACTAAATTGGTGCCGGTTTTCAAGAGGCGACAGATAGCATCAGAGATGGCTCTGATAACTCTGATACTAATTACACTCCCATTGTCTGCGGATTGGACTGCCCGCTATGGAAGAATACAAGGATGTAATTAAACACTCCTGCTTTGTAGAGCAGCACAGGGGAGAAATGTGGCTATTATTGTTGTCTTCATTGCTTTTCTTTTTTCATTTTTTTGGCATAAATTACAAGAAGAAGAAACCAGAGTTCCTGTACACAAACTGGGCTTCCTTAGCAGTGGAAAGGTTTGGGAGGATTCAGAATGCTCAGGTGTCAGAACACTATGAAATACTTGAATTGAATTAAATTATCAAGCACAAATAAATAAACAAACAAACAAACAAACAACTAAATAAATAAATACAAGATTTTTTTTTTTTTACAAATCAATGTTGCGACTAAGGTTCTAGGTTCAGATAGAAAACAGAATGTCTTTGAATTAAGGTTAAGTTAAAATATGAAATATGGATCAACAACAGAGGGAGCAAAAGCGAGATGAAAGAGAGAGAATTTGCCAAGATTGAGTGAGGGCTGGGAGGAAAGCCATTTGTCATGCGAGAGAAGCCCAATCTCACGGCTGCAGTTCAATCAGTGTTCTGCATGTACTACTCCACTCAGCGCCGAGAGAGAGAGAGAGAGAGAGAGAGAGAGAGAGAGAGAGAGAGAGAGAGAGAGAGAGAGAGAGAGAGAGAGAGAGAGAGAGAGAGAGAGAGAGAGAGAGAGAGAGAGATACTCTTCACGCTGCACTGGGTGATAGCGGGATTACACAGAGCCCAGGAGAGGAGAGGTGGAGATGAGAGAGAGGGAGGAGAGGAGAGAGGGAACTTTACAGCAAGTGAACATGACTGGAGCTACAACACACACACACACACACACACACACATGCACACACAGGTGAGGTAAAGTGAGCGGTGTGATTTCAGCTTAAGCATGAGCAGTCAGAGTGGCAAGGCAAACCTCACTGCCTAACTGAAGTCGCTCTAACAGCTTCAGGTAAATAAATCTACCATTTCATTGCCTTCAAACCACCCCTTCCCCCAACAAACACACACACACACACACACACACACACGCACACACACATGCCCCCTGCCACCCCTCTGCCTCCCCACACACAGTCATGCATGGCTTGTGTGTGTTTGCCTTGTTTTCCTTTTTAAATGTATGCTTGATTTGCACATTTAATCTACATATGCATATGTGAAAGTGTGTGTGTGTGTGCGTGTGTGTGTGTGTATGTGTGTGGTGGTGGGGGCGGGGGAGGGTCCTGTGCTAACATGTTTGCATATTTATTGATTTCTATATCAGTGTTGTCTGTGTCTACATCACTGTGTGTGTGCACTAGTTTGTGGGTGCTTTAGTATGTATGGTATGTGCTGCATGAGAGTGAGTGGATGGTGGGTGGTTGTTGTAAGGATAGTGGAATGGACTCAATTTAAATCAAATTACCATGCAGACAAATTAACCAAAGGGATTTAATTCAAACTGTTGTTTAAAAAAAAAAAAAGATAATTTCAGAAACCGCCTGCCAACCATATGCAAATGTGACACTATTTTACAATAGCTTCTATTAGTGGGGCCAAGGAAGACATGCAAGGATGGACAGCCTAAGGAAGGCACTGACACACCAGGGAATGTGTGCTTTATGTGTGTGTGTGTGTGTGTGTGTGTGTGTGTGTGCACGTTTGAGGGAGAGAAGTATAAAAAAATAGTGCCTGTTCTCAGATGTGTATGTAAAGTCGTCAGTGGAGCACAGAACTGCGGCCGTTGTGTTTCCTAATTCTGTATATGTATTTATGGGAGGATCAGGGGGGGTTAAGGAGGGGAGGCACTAATCATGGGAGGAGAGGGGCTAATGTAGGTGGTTGGGTGGCCTATTCCATCATATGAAAGAAAGGCAGACCTGTTTTGCAGGGAGATATTTCTGCCTTTTAAAAGCAGGTGTAAAAAGAAAGATCCTGCCTTTGTGCTGTCTTTGTTGGTCCTGAGAGTCTATGCATTAGTGTGTGTGTGTGTGTGTGTGTGTGTGTGTGTGTGTGTGTGTGTGTGTGTGTGTGTGTGTATGTATAATTAGGATTTTTTCTTCTGGGTAATCAATGTGCTAGACCAAACTCCTTTGCATGACTCTACTGCCTGTTTTTCTGCTTCCAATTCAACGTGTTAATGTGTGAATGCGGGGGCTTGCACATTTGCATGCGTAATTGCTTTCTGCATAGCATCCACTGCACGATTTCACACACACACACACACACACACACACACACACACACACACACACACACACACACAGACACACACAGACACACACAGACACACGTGCATACACACACGCACACCATTCCACTTTGTGCCGTCAGAATCTATGTGAAGCTGAGGCAGTGAGCTTTATGAAGGCATTTGTGAGCAGCTTTTTGCCATTCTAATTTTGCAGCAGTGTGTGTGTGTGTGTGTGTGTGTGTGTGTGTGTGTGTGTGTGTGTGTGTGTGTGTGTATTAAGGCCAGCACTGCGCAATCTAAGCCTCATTTAATTTCCGACATCGTCTAGGCTGAGATTAAGGCAGCTGCTTCCTAGTTCAGGATGGAGCAAAATGTTGATGTGTGTCCTTCCTCCTGATAAATTCTTACTTTTAGCCAGGTAGGACTGCTGTTCTCCATGACAAACTGGATAATTAAACTAAACCAGGTACTAAAATGTCCTGAGCATCAATAAAATCTCTAGGACTTTTTTATTTAAACTTTTTAATTGCCCCCAGACCAGGCCAGGCACCCGTCTTCCCCATAAAGAGGACGATTGTTATGTTGTGCCTGCTCTCTACCAAGGATGATGGACTGCCTAACAAGCATCAACTAACAAACAAACAACAACAACAACAACAACAAAAACACAATATAATAAACAAGCAAATAAAGAAAGAAAGAAATCCATCAAGAGCATCAAGAGATTACTCGTGAATGTCAGCCTGTTTACAGAGCCCAATGTGTTTGTCGATAACAATTTGGCAGAGGGGAATGTGGTGGGGATTTGGGGTTGAGGGGGAAGGAGAGAGGGGCAGCTGGTCAGATGACACTCTGACGCGAGAGGAGCTGTGGCGATCAATTAAAATGCCATTATGGCCAGCCCCTAATGACTGACAGTGCTGTCAGTCATCAATGAGACAACTGGACATCCACAGGCAAGCGAACCGCTGACAGGAAGAGAAAGACCAGTGTGTGTGTGTGTGTGTGTGTGTGTGTGTGTGTGTGTGTGTGTGTGTGTGTGTGTGTGTGTGTATGAGCGCGGGTGTGGTGTGCCTGTGTGGTGTGTTCGTCCGTTTGTGTGTTTAGAAAGGGATCCATCATTCCACCACTCTGGGCTCTGAGAGATCACAGATCCATACCACAGCACACTGAATGCCATCCCACAGAGAACTAAATGGACTGGCCGTCTCTCGAAGCTCCGCCAGTGACCAATAAAATCAATTCATGCTTTTGACGCACCACATTAAGCACCTGTCATCTGTTCAATGCCTATTCGTAAATGAAACAAAACAAATAAAGAAATTAAAAGAAAATAAATAAAATGTTTTTTTTTCCTCCAATAGCAAAACTAATGCATTTCAAATGAAACTATGAGTCTGTGTTTTGACTAGCAGAGAAACAAATGAGAAGAAACAGCTATAAAGAAAGTGATTGGTGACTAGTGGCCTTAACGGGACACCGTAGCCGCCACCCTAGTGAGACTGACCTATGGGACGGCAGCTCGTATTGTCTACCTCACCCTAATGGATTCAAATTAAAATAAAGAAAAAAGTTAATAAATGGCCCTGTAACACACACACACATGTGTGCACAGGTGAAAAAAGGTGAGCGCGAGGCCGGACGGCGGTCAGACATTGTGGAGCTGGAGACATCGTGCTATTGTTCGACGGTGCTTCGCTCCCCCCTCTCCTCTCCTCTCCTGGCCTGGCCTGGCCTCGCCTCGCCTGCGCTCCCTAGGACACAATTATACTCTCTCTTTCAAGCTCCTCCAGAAAGCAATTTGCCACGCAAATTACGTGAGCCGGGGTTAGGGGAGGAGGACAGGGTGTGTGGGGGTGTGTGAGTGTGTGAGTGTGTGTGTGTGTGTGTGTGTGTGTGGGTGACGGGTAGGGAAGGGATTTGAAAATAGGAGACAAAGATAGATGACGGGAGAGAATGAAGAAGTGAAGGGAGAAAGAGAGAGGAATGAGTGAGACAGAGTGAGGGACATAGTGAAAGAATGAAAATGACATTACAACAGAGGGGAAACAGCTTTGGGAGAATGAAAAGAATGAGCGTGAGGGAAAATAATAAATGAAAGAGGGATATTGGGGGAAAAAAGCAAAAACAAAAACAAAGCACTACTTTGGTGAGGCTAAATCTCTGACACATCTGTCTAGTGTGGCCTCTGAGATGTGAGGGCAACATTAGGTCACCCTACACTCTCACAGGCAGAAGTGTGTGTGTGTTTGAGAGAGAGAGAGAGAGAGAGAGAGAGAGAGAGATTCTGTGTCTCTGTGAGTGAAATACAGTTTGTGTGTGTGTGTGTGTGTGTGTGTGTGTGTCTAGATGCTACCAGTTGTGCTCCTCAGCTCTTCTCTGTGCAGTTAATGTCCATTCCTCCCCACCATGTTTAGTGATTTGCATATTTGCCGGCAAGGGCGTCAGTGTTTCGCACGGGCAAAGTTGAAGCGTGGCGATGGAGGCCGGGCAGCCAAGACAAGCCCAGCTCAGAGCACCACGCCATCTGTTGAGCAGGGCACAGGCAGCCATTTGCAACGTCACACACACACGTACACACATGCGCACGCATACACACACACGCACATACACACCATCTTTTCCCTCAATCTCACTCTGTATAAGGCTATCTCATTAATTCCCATCTCTCTCGCTCTTGCCCCCTCTCTCTCTTTATCAATCTATTTATCTATCTATCTATGTATCTTTCTATCTATCTATCTATCTATCTAGCTATCTATCTATCTATCTATCTATCTATCTATCTATCAAGTCTTCCTCTGCACCTTCCAATCCAAATGCCCCTGTCTGTGCTTAGTTTCCCCAGTGGAGTCTGCTGTTCTAATATGGGTTTTTTTTAAGGCACTGGCCTATGGCTGCAGTGTTAGTATGGCAAAGGCTCGGCTCAGTCTCTGAGCTGCTAAACTATTTATGCAGATGTACAGACGGTGTGTGTGTGTGTGTGTGTGTGTGTGGGGGGGGGGTGGTGAAAGAGTGGGTATTGAGAGAGTGATATTGCTGCAGAAAATGGAGGACTGCTGTGAGTGGGCGCACACATGGGAACAAATGGACTTCAGAGTCACAAAAAACAGAGAGAGAGAGAGAGAGAGAGAGAGGGAAATCCTGAGGAAAGAAAGAGATGTGAAAAGGCAAACAAGATGGAAAGGACAGAAGAAAGAAGTGAATAAAACAACAACAGGAATGCTGGGGAAATAGAAAGAGAGCGGGGGGGGGGGGGAGTTACCACAGAGTAATCATGGAGTGAATGAGAAAAAGAAAGAAAAAAAAAACATTCTGGAGGGAGAAAAAAACAAAGAGGAATAAACAAGAACGAGAGATTTGACACAAACATATAAATATATAAGAGAAAAGAAGAGAGGAGAGGAGTGGATAGGAGCGTGCCCAGAACCACACTATAAAGGCAGTCTAACTAAGCCATTGTGACTGGAAATAGGCCGATGAGACCAGCACTCCCAATAATGGAGTCCTAAAAAATAACAGGCATGAAAGCCTGGCAGTACAATGTGCACCTTGTAAAGCAGCACAGGCTCTTCTCACTAGCCTACTGATTTAGGAAAGTCAGCTCAAGCATGGTCTGACAGCTGGGACAGAACTGGAGTCTTTCTCTCTGTCCGTCTCTGCCCGAGAGCTCCAGCTTCCTGGTCATTAGTGGACTGATGACTTCTTGCTCTCTCTCACACACATACACACACCCGCCATCACATCAGTTAGTCACGGCTTTGAAGTGATGAACCTCTCACAGCTGTTGCGAGCGCATACACACAGATGGGGTTCTCACACACACACACACACACACGCACGCACACACGCACGCACACACACACACACTCACACACACACTCACAGACACAAACACAGACACGCACACACAGACACACTCATACTGGGCAATGGGCAAAGACACACACAAACACAAACCCCTGGCCTCCGAATCACTCACACACACACACACAGGCATGTGAACAGCTGTCTATGTGTGCCAGAGAGAGGTAGGGAGCCAGGTCAGAGTGTGCCCAGGGCGGCCATCAGGACCTGATGGTTATTGGCTTATCAGCTCAGCTCTGGTGAGAGCCTTTTTCCACACCATGGTGCGGCATAAATCGGGACTGATTGGCATAATAAGAATGCAGTAGATTCATAGCAACTCACACTTAAACAAAAATATAAAGTTAGGACTTTCTGGATTGTAAGTCAGTCACGAGTGTTCCTCGGATAAGTGGACAGCTTTTGCACAGTTAGTCCCGAACTCAATAACCAGCATCAGTAGGAAGTGACGGTTCTAAAAGATGAGGGTATTTACGAGACCAGAAAGAGCCCCACTCAAGGCTCCACTTGAATATCTCTCCATCCGTTCCTATTCATTTTATACCCTCCCATCAATCCCCTCTTCCGGCACATTCTCAGGTATGCCAACGGTGCTTTCCACACTAACGGGGAGAAGGAAAAAAAAAAAAGAAAGGAGGATTATGGGCTATCTGAGCAATATCCAGCTGAACGACATGTTCTGGGAAGTAAGGGGAAAAAAGCAGAAGAAGAATAAAATGCCAGGGTGTGAATGGAAGAGTGGCAATAAAAGTTTTATTAATCGTCATCGTCTCTCCTCCGAGTAAAAATGATTCATGCGTGTGGCGCTGATCGGATCGGAGACGGGGGCCTGCAGAGGGCTGTAAGTCAGTCAATGGACTCTGAAAGCTGTTATGATACCCGGGTCCAGTTATGCAGTTCTGGAGACGGCGCTGAAAGAGGGAGAGGTGGAAGAGAAGAAGAGAGAGAGCGAGAGAGAGAGAGAGAGAGAGAGAGAGAGAGAGAGAGAGAGAGAGAGAGAGACAACCCGTTTGTGTTGGAGGTTGGCCTGACCGCCAACACTGTGTGTGTGTGTGTGTGTGTGTGTGTGTGTGTGTGTGTGTGTGTGTGTTTGTCTGGGTGGGTGGGTGGCTGGCTGATTCTGGAGAGACAGAAAGATGGGAAAGGTTTCTTTGGAAGAGTTAAAAAAAGCAAGACTGTTTCCTTCTAACCTCCATTTCATGTACACTAACCCAATCGACATTGCCAAAAATGTGGCTTTCACTCTCCAGGACGCTGTCAGGTGGTCCATGGAAAAACTTATAATGTTATGGGGAGAAGAATATTAGAGATCAGTACAGAGCCCAGTTGCATTGTGCTCATTATGCCCACCATCATAACATTAGTGACAAATTCATTTCATCAATCTGTCAAAACACTTTCCTTGGGTATCAAAGTTAACTGCACGCAAAAGTTATTTGAAACAAACAGTATTTAACACAGTAGGCCTTGATTTGAAGAAAAAAACTGCTCCTGCACTGTCAAGTTTTACCAAAAGCATAACAGTTCAAAAGCATCTAAAAGAACAAATGGCTATAATCTAATAGGGTTAAATTTTTGTTGCAATTATGAGGGGTCCCTGGCCCAATAAAGTTTGAGAACCCCTGCCATTACAAACATGATGCATGACGGCAAATGCCATGTCACTACAGAATAATGTGTGTT
>JAIFZK010000136.1:6065000-6075000 GCA_027481765.1 Tenualosa thibaudeaui | reverse complement strand
TCCTGCAATATTAACGCCGCCTTGCACCAACACGCTCAAACTTAATTAGAAAAGCAAGTCTCCTCCACCCTCTCTCTCTCTCCCTCTCTCGATCTGATTCTTATCTCTCAATGCGGAGGAGACAAGAGAACGAGTGATGCTGAATAAAATAAAAAAGAGAGAGATAGGAGGGGAGTGCATGCGTGCATGTGTGTGTCTGCGCGTGTGTGTGTGGCTGGCTTCTTTGTGATTATGCATCTTCCTGATTCCAATAAGTGTGCATTCCCAGACAGGCCTGTATAAACAGACTAATGATAATTAAAAAAAAAAAAAAAACTGCAGGCTGGGGGTAGCTCATTTATCTGATTTATCTTTCCTTGTGTCTTTATTTGCATCAGCTCATTCAAAGCAGTGATTCAAAAAGTAGCTTGAATGAGTCCTTCACTTCCCACAAAAATCCCAATAATTAAGGCAGATGAGGTCGCATAAATGCCTTTGTGATCAGCACAGTGACGCATGAGGGTTTTCACTACCTCTCAAAGGCTTTGTAGGCCAAAACAACGCCAAGAGGTGTTTTGACTGTGAGGAATACCTTCCTAAGGGCAATCAAAAGCGGAAATGAAATATAAAACAAATGGTGAGAGGACGCCTCCACAGTAGGCACAGCAAGGGTCACTCTCCTCCTCCACACTCTATTTCAATCCCTCCCTCTCCCTCTCTCTCTGTCTTTCTCACTTTCACTCTGTCTCTCATTCTCCCAGCGGATGGGAGCATAGGGAAGGCTTAAATGAAATGACGAACGTGTCGACAGTGCGCTTTCTTTTCCTCGCCCACGCAACCGAGGGGGCCGGAGGAAGAGGAGAGCTCCACGGGTCACGCCGGCGCCGCTTAAATGAAGAGAGCGGCTGGGTGCTCAGCGGCCCCTGTGCCCTCCTGCCCCCCCGTGCTGCCGCCTGTGGGGGCATAAAGAGCAAGTCAGAGAGGCAGCCAGGGAGTGCCAGACAAGCAGCCAAGCCGCCCCCTCTTCTATTCTCAACACATAACGTGGTCCATCATCTTCTCTCTCTCCCCATTTTTACTCTTTCCTTTTACTCTCCTTCACTATCTCTCAATCTCTTGAAACCGTCTTTCAAATTACTCATCACTACACATCTATCAACATCCGTCCATGCATTCTCTTTTGCTTTTCCCTTTAGTGTTATTCTATCATTCATCCAGTTTCTCTAATTCTTTACTTCACTCTCTTTCAGTACCTGTCTCTTGCTCTTTTCCCTCTCTCTTCCCTTCATCTGTCTCTTATTCTGCCTCATCAGCCTCATCACACTCTCTCTCTCTCTCTCCTCATGCATTCTTTCTCAGTCTTTCCTCATCTCTCATTTGGTCTCACATTATCTGTGTGTCTCATCTTAATTTCCCCCATTTCTCTTTCTCCACCTTTCATACATTATCTCCACCCCTTTATATCTCTCTCTCTATCCACCTCTCATAGAATCCCTACCCCCCACTCCCCCCCCCCTGTCTCCTGTGCTCATCCCACCCCCTGGTGGGACAGTTTGATTTAAGACCAGCGGCTGCTCGTTTATCTCTCTTGCCCTACGGTCAGCCAAGGCCTCATGTAATAACAAACCTCCAGGCTCAGTCATGCCGCACCTCTCGCCAGCCTGACTTCAACCGCGCCGCATCACACTGTACCGAGATTACCACCGCCACTGCCAACACCACCAACACAACTGGGCAGACACTGGCCCAAATTGGCACAAGCCCAGTTAGTCCATCATCTTCCTCTTCCAGACATAACCTCAATTCAAACACTCACAACACACGCAAAAAAAAAAACAAAAAACAAAAAAACAAACAAAACAAAACACACAAAAAAATCATCAATCAATTCACACACAATATTTGATATTCTGATACTCTCCTTCTATGTTATTGAGTGCATTTTTACCTCACACATTAGCCCCGGTTGGCTTTCCAAACGAGTTAACTTCAAGGCTGTATCTGTGCCATGTTTGCCAAGGGCTCCAATGCTCTTTCAAATACAAAGGCAGCGCTGGTTAGCTTGCTAGCACACCACAGAGAGATCTGAAGTGAGCTACCAAGGCTTCTTCTAATTGTCCTAATCACCAACAACAGTGAGAGCACGAGTGTGTGTGTGTGTGTGTGTGTGTGTGTGTGTGTGTGTGTGTGTGTGTGTGTGTGCGTGTGTGCGTGCGTGTGTGTCTGTGCGTACAAACAGGTCGACACTAATTTGACTGGCTAATAGCCGGAAAACCCTAACTGGGGGAGTCTTTGCAAGCCTAGCCTAGAGATTGTTCATTCAGCAGAAAGACAGAGAGAGGAGCACTCTCTCTTTCCCTCTCTCTCATTCTTTCTTCCAGCCCAAATAGGGCCCAGGAGGATTGAGGCCTTTCGTGCGGAGGAGATTATCATTTATTTATCTGGCCATCGGGAAGGGTGGGGGGCTGAGATTAGCCTCATAAATCCATTTAAGGGTGGCCTAAGTCTCACGTCTGGCTGGACTCACTGCTGGCAATCTTGTGGAGGATGAGGATGAGGCTGAGCTGACCTGAGCACTGGGCGCTGGGGTATAATGGCATGGGAAGGGTAGGAGGGTTCTCTTGGCATTGAACCTCTTAGCTAGCCGGCACGTTCTAAATGGCCCCTGTTTCCCAGACGTGGATCAAGCCTAGGTCAAGGCTGAATAATGCTTTGAATAATTTTTCTTTTAGGCCAGGACTAAGCATACTCAGTATAAAGTATATACAGTATATCTCTTATTCTCTCCTTCTTTTTCTTTCCTTTATATATCCTTTCTTCAGCTTATTTTACATCCCTGCATGATTGTTTTTATCACTCGTTTTTTTCGTCTTGTTTTCACCATACTTATCCATGTTCATCCAAATCTCTCCTTTTCTATCTTTCCCTCTATCTATTCATCTCTCATCTGCTTCACTCTAGCTGCTACGTGCTCTCTACATTCTTTCAGTCTTTTTAATCTGCTTTCCGTTTCTCTCTTTTCTTTCTATGCATCTGTCTCTCCATGTTGCCTCTCTTTCGCTCCTCTCCCTCCCTCCCTCTGTCTGAGGAGCAGCTGTTGGGCTCAGATGAATGGCTTACCAGCGTCTGGCCCTGACCCTCGCTTCTGGTGACTGATGAGTCCACTACCCTACTAGGCTCCCACACACTGGCACAGGGCTGCGCCACAAGGTCAGTCAGTCACACACATGCTCATACACACACCGCATACACCCACATCCACCCACCCACACACACACACACACACACACAGGCACACACGCACCTACATACACACACACACACATTCATAGTCAAACACTGCGTAGTAGGAGTACATGGCCACACAAACATATAAAGACAATGAGCGAATACAAATTTCAAATAAGGCATTCACACACTTATAACACACACATGTGCACACACATACACACACACAAATACACACACGCACACACATCAATTTAGGGATCAAGCTTCTATGTCATGCAAATTTGTTAGATCAAAATGATGACAATATAGTTTTACACATTTGCTTGTTTTCCACCACATGCAGAGCTAAGTTCTCTTCATTCATTCAACCTGTTCCTTGGGCAGCTATTCTGACATACACCATCACCTTTCTGTGGGGTAAACCTCACCATCCCAAGACCTGCTGCTAGAACACTGGCTTTGACCTTTAATGACCTTCATATTCTCTACACTGATTTTAACGCACTCCACACACCCACAGAGCACACAAGCACACACTGACTACAGCAGGTCTATCTCCTAATCCATTGTCACTGTCTTTCTTTCTCTTTCCTTTATTCCACCACAATGTGCGAGTCTCATTTATTTGTCGTCATGGCGAGCTGTTGGGCACTGTGTGGTGTGCTCGGCTGCCTGTCGGAGAGACGTGAAGGACATTCAGGGAGCATGTGTGTGTGCGTGTGTGTGCACTCCCTCCGTATGGAAAAGAGACTCATTACCCTGCAAATGTGCTGAATCTCAAGTGCTACTGTAGGCTACAAGCCGAGAGAGAGAGAGAGAGAGAGAGAGAGAGAGAGAGAGAGAGAGAGAGAGAGAGAGAGAGAGAGAGAGAGAGAGAGAGAGGGAGAGAGAGAGAGAGATCTTCCCTGAGAGAGTGAGGATAGAGGTGGGAGATAGAGAGGACAGAGAAACACAAGAGAGAATTGAGTTCAGTGAGAGATAGACATGTTGAGGTGTAGGAAAGAAGGGGAGAGAGGGAAAAAGAGAAAAGAAAGAAAAAACTAAAAGAATGAATAAATAATAAATATGACAAAAAGATAGACGGAAAGAAAGAAGAAGCAGTTAGACCCCAAGGCAGTGAGAGACAGAAAGACATGAGACAAAGTTAGGAGGGAGAGATGAAGAGAAAGAATGGGAGGAAAAGAAAGAGAGAAAGAAAAATGTCGAACTCAGCAGCGCTTAACCTAGGATCTGTGGGATTAAATTTACACTGCATGAACAGCAGCTCTGCTCTGTGTTGAGTAAATCAACATGAATGAGAGAGAAAGAGAGAGAGAGAGAGAGAGGGAGAGAGAGAGAGAGAGAGAGAGAGAGAGAGAGAGAGAGAGAGAGAGAGAGAGAGAGAGAGAGAGAGAGAGAGAGAGAGATTGCTGGACGAATAAAAGAAAGCACACATGATAGAAAATCAATGAAAGTGCGGAATAGTCGAAAGGGCAGATTAAAACCTGAGTAGGCTTTGGTGATTACACACATATTCATGTGTGTGTGTGTGTGTGTTTTATAAATGTGTCATAAAAGGACAATGCTAACTATGCAAGGCCAAAATAATTTGTGTGAGACAAGCCCCTAGTAGACCAGCAGCTCAACCAAACATACTGTATGCAGCTGTGTGTGGGAGGCAGAGCATGGAGGGAATTCAAGATCCACTCGCAACCCCCACAACATGCCATACATACACACACACACACACACGCACAAGCACACATGCATATGTTTCATACCCACAGAGGTAACGTATACTGCACTACTAGCTGCATTGCACACAGTACAATATGAAGACTCTCTATGTATCTCTCATGTTCTCCATCTCTTTCCATCTCTGTCACAGTCACAGACACCCACACATACAGAGGTGTATACACACAAAGACACACACACACACACACACACACACACACACACACACACACACACACACACACACATCAATCACAGCACTATGCATCAGCACATATGCCTCGTGATTAAGACCGTTGTGTAAAAGCACATTTGTTCACCTTGTGTCACATGCTTGCAGTGTTTGGGCAGGCACCCCACACCCATATAGACACACTGTGTGTGTGTGTGTGTGTGTGTGTGTGTGTGTGTGTGTGTGTGTGTGTGTGTGTGTGTGTGTGTATGTGGGAGGAGGAGGCAAAATGAGATTTCCACTCTGCTGTTTGTTTTAAAATAACTGGAGTTAAATTGAGACATGTTCATGACGAAGACCTGGCTCTCATGGAGTGAAGAGGAAGATGACGAGAGAGAGAGAGAGAGAGAGAGAGAGAGAGAGAGAGAGAGAGAGAGAGAGAGAGAGAGAGAGAGCATTATCTTTCCCATGAAAGAATGCACCTTAACACACATCCTTGTAAGCCCGAGGCAATTTTGTCTTTCATGGCTCATGTTCTCTGTGTTCTTTATCTCCGACCGGCTCGATACACCATTCCTCACATCGCTGTCATTGCATGCCGCTGATGCCATTCCAATTGCTTTTCAAGAAAAAAATAGAGGGAAAAGAAAAGAAAAAAGGAAGAAATGAGGGGAGACTGCTCGTTTGGAAAGAAAAAAAAATAGAGAAAGAAAGGAATACATTATTTAAGCTTGCGTGAAGGAATGTGAGGCGACTAAAGCTCAGGGCTTTCATTGCTCGCTACGCTGAAAGGGCAAAACCATAATTAAAACGCCAAGTGTCTCCTGTTAGCCAAGCGCTAATTGGCTAAGATCCAGGCTAGGCTACACATGGTTAGCATGGACCCACAGAACAAGCTTCCAATGGGCGTTAGTGAGGCTAACATTCCCCGCTCGGCTAACTCATTAGCTCAGGGACAGCCTGCAATGCAATTTATTTATTTATTTGCCTGCCTTTGATATCCAGGACATTTGTCATTGTGTTAGTGAGGGCATTTCTCATTTTATTTGGCATGTGTGATAATGCCCCTTCCTGTGGGATTATGGGTACTGTAGTCATTCCACGGTGGGTAGTTTTTGGGTCACATGAGGGATTGTGAGCATGAGTGTGAGTGTGAGTTTGTGTGTGTGTGTGTGTGTGTCCACAGCAGTGCCTGGATAGTCAAAGGAAATCTGTCTCCCTTGTGAGACTGTGAGAACAGCAGATGTAGTCATGAGCGTCTGAATGTCCTTCGCGCACACACACACAAACACACACACACACACACACACACACACACACACACACACACACACACACACACACACACAGCAGGGAAATCACCCTGATATGATCCAACAGGCCTTTTCCTCCCCAGTGACATAATGTTCACTTAGGCTACATCAATCCAATCTGAAGTTCAGTGCACCTTTCCCACAGCCAGTGAATGGAGGCCTGCCTGTGGAGAGTCTGCTTCAGAGACACCAGGCTTTACTCTCATTCCCCACATCAACCATCCACTCAATACTCACTGCTTGCCTAAAATTTACACTCAAAAGGACAAAACAACAACAATAACAACAACATTCTGTGTACATTTAGTGTGTGCATGCAGAGGGATGTACAGTCCACTTGTGTGTGTGTGTGTGTGTGTGTGTGTGTGGGTGTGTTTGTGAGGCAAAGAGACCCCCCACCACATGCTAAATTGCTTTGATTAAGAGTGTGATTCATGACAACAAGGCATTGTTCAGGCATCAAAAATAAATAAATAAATAAAATTGCTGATCCGCACCAAGGTATCTGAACCAGGCGGGCACAATGAGGGTGGCAGCAGTGGAGTCTGTTATTGTTATTCCCACTGATAACCACATCGGCAGCCCTGGGGAATGAAGTTCTGTTTGAAGAGACACTTTCGTCTTTTTTCATTCCCGGGATGAGTAATGGCGGCGTGTCGTGGCTCCACGCACTTCCAATCGCGGAGTCGGTGCCAGAGTTAGGCGTGGCAGCCCGACAGAACAACCCAAACCCAAACAAATAGAACAAGGTGAAATCAAATTTGTTCTGTCTTTCCCTTCAAATCCCAGGGTGCTACAATTTCCTCTCTGTGAAAGTCTTTGTTCATGCTGTTGCCAATATTTGGTTGCCGTTTTCTTTAGTTGTAGTGAAATCAAAAGTATATCAAAGAGACCACGTTTCACAAAATGGGCTGTCGTCTCGCTCGACAGAAATGACCAACTTACACATCTGCCTTCTGAAGTTACTGTTGTGTTTCATCAATCTGTGTTTTTCCTGTCTACCACAAAACCACCCTCTGGACCAGAAATGTACATCTGTCCTCCTGACACAACCACAAAGACAGACAGACAGACACACATACACACACACATATAATCAAACAAAGAAGCGCCGATTGACTAACAAGACAAATAGCACCTCAAACGGACCATCAGCAGTCCTTTCACAAACCCGTACAAGAGCGTGACTCCCCTGCTCAGAGCGTAGGTCTAGGCAGGCCCTGGGGAGTGAGAATGGGCTGTTTCCCCTCCCCGCACCCCCCTTGCATGACTTGACAATGAAACACACTGCCTACATTGCATGTGCGAAACTGCTGGATTTTCAAAATCACTGACACCAAAATAATGGATCAAACTTGTCTTTAACTGTCAAACAGACAACCTATTAGCTTTACCGCCAACCTTCCTATTTCCATGCAATACCCTGATAATCACTGTAGCCTGCGCCAGCATCACTGTCTAATGTGTTGAATTAGATTTGGCAAACATTCAACAAGTTGAAATATACTGATATTTTACAGAACTAATAAGTGTATCAGCATTATTGACCACCTCCACTTCCTGAGAGAAAGAGAGAGAGAGAGAGAGAGAGAGAGAGAGAGAGAGAGAGAGAGAGAGAGAGAGAGAGAGAGAGAGAGAGAGAAAGAGAGAGAGAGAGTTTCCTCTACCTTGGATGACCTAACTGTCCACAAGAAGGTTAATGGCTGGAGCTGTGCTTAGGAAAATGTCAAATGTATTGTTAGGTCAACCTAAATAAGCATATATGCACCTATGGCTGGAGCAAATATGAGTTAATCACAATCAATTGTGTTTCATAACAAGAAATACATAGCACATTATGTCCATGTTATGTCTTCACAGTTGGCCTTCATCCAGGAAGTGAATCTCTCTTCGTGTGTGTGTGTGTGTGTGTGTGTGTGTGTGTGTGTGTGTATGTTGGGGTGGGGTAGGGTGTCTTTCCAATTAAAACAAGAAGAGGTTTAAGGAATTGTATGGAATTTTTAAGATCTACAGCCAGGTCTTTTTGAGATCTCTGGAATATCATACTTTATGTCTCCTAATTTAACTGAAGATACTCCCATTCCCAAATGATAGATGTACTCAAATGGTAGATGCACTGGGCTAACTGTGCCCTGCCTGAGGCCCAACTAAAACACTGGCTTTGACTGATCATTCATGGTTTACTGAGAGCCCAGAATGTCAGTCAGGATCCTGACTCTGTCCAACTCTTCATGCATGTGTCTGCAGTGCTGGTGACCACCAGGCCGCAAAGTCTAGTCTGGGTTTGTGGGAGAAGATCAAAGAACCTTCCGTGATGGCGTCCATGTCTTCCGCAAACCCTGAGTCGTGTTTACCTGTCGTCTCATTCTCACAGTCTCCAACCCGTCATGCACGGACACACACACACACACACACACACACACAGTTTTCTGAGGAAACACGTGTGCAAACGAGCTCCTCACCACAACACAAGAGCTAGCGTCGCGGTTCATCTCGCGAGCGTAAACTTCTTGCTCATAAACTTTTTTTCTTCTTCTCTCTCTCTCTCTGCTATTTGGCCAGAAGGCACATCCAGACTTGTCAGGCTACGAGTGCACTCTAAATTAATGAGCTATGCAACCGGCTTTAGAATAATACTGCGCCAGCTATGATGTATTGCCTTTCAACTTGCCGCTTTTGTCTGAGTGCAGAAAAGACATTGTGGAGTGTCTAGTCCCCCTGCTGTGCAGTACCGCAAATTAGCAGCTGAAACATACGCCTTTTTGCTATTGTGTCTATGCAAATCCTGCTATGCTTTTTTCGTTGTTGTTTTGTAAGCAAATATCAACGTATACACACTAATTCCAGGAAAACAAACACACACACAAACACCATCAGACTGATACAAATACACCTTTCCTTTTCAACCATCTCTTTCTACTGTCTAGAGACAAACCTAACATCTGAGTGGCAGTGTCAGCCATCTGAGTGCAGGGCAGGGAGGGACTCATCCAGTTAGTTTCTGCACATCATGAAGCCAAACTGCAATGCTGATTGGACAAAGGCACCTCATCCTCAGTGAAGCTACACAAAACGGGTGCGGCAAAATGTTATGTTTCTTTTTGCGCAACACCACCGCTCACTAATGATGGCTGTCAAAAATGGCCCATTTTGATTTTCGTAGATACTGACACAGGGCTCCATGATAAAACAAGAGAAAAAGAAATGTCTTTGGCTGACAGAGAAATATATCATCTCTATCAACACTTTGCTTGCACAGAAGATAACTTCATTATCACATGGCACTAGAAGGAGATGTCTGCTGAATCTGTTTCTTTGTTTTGCTTTTACATTCTCTTTTTTTCATGAAAGAAGTACCAGATGGTATAAATTGAGTCTTGTAAATATCTCATCGCCTGAACCAGACTGATCTGAGGACCAGCATATTGATGGAACACAATTCCTTTCACATAATACAAGAACAATTTTCTCTCTCTCTCTCTCACACACACACGTACACACACAGACACACAAGAAAACTGTCCTTACAGATCCTCAAACTGTATCTACTGTAACTTTTTCATTCACCCACAACCTTCAATTTGCATTC